>JAJKFI010000018.1:173285-183852 GCA_029204185.1 Lerista edwardsae | reverse complement strand
ACAACAACAACAACAACAACAACAACAACAACAACAACAACAACAACGTTAAATGGCTCCCTTTCCCAAAAGGGCTCACAATCTGAAAAAAAGAATGCAGAACACCACCAGCAACAGCCACTAGAAAAGACACTGCACAGGGGTGAAGAGGGACGATTACTCTCCCCCTGCTAAATATAAGAGGACACCACTTGAAAAAATGCCTCTTGGTCAGTTAGCAGGGGTAGTAGTCACCAGTTAGCAGGTGATCATCATCATCATCATCATCATCATCATCATCATCATCATCATCATTTGAACTTCTACTTCATTTTCATAATTGCCAGTGATGGCAGTGGTCAACATTTTATATCTCTATTGGATCTGTTTTATGTATTGCATTTTTAACAGCTATAAAAGTGCAATAAATGTAGGTCCTGGAACCAACTCCAACTTGGTTCAGCACTGTGTTCTGTTGAGAATGCATGGAAATTAACTGAATTCGCACAATTAGCAGCCCAAGCCAGTGCAAATCCCCACACAGCTTTGCAGCAAGGCCAGTATGGGCTATGCTGCACCCTGCTTGGGAATATTGCCAGCCCATGAGGTAAAGGAACAATCCTCCCCTTGCTCCAAGCGCCAGCCCATGCAATGGGTCTACTCAGACCTGTGCTAGCCATATTGCTGGTGGACGTCCACATGCACCTGAGTCAGTGAATCAAGCCCAGGAAGGCGGATAGGATAAGGTGTACACTACTGCCACCAATCTCATGCCTTCTGGGCCCAATCCATCTGCCCCTGCTCCCATTGCTATCCTTCCCCAATCCATTACCGGCAGATGCTGAATTTTCTGACAGTGGACTTGGGCCAATGTGGCCTTTACATCAGCAGTGGCAACTGTTACGCCATCACAAAATTGCAACAGCGCACACCAGTGCAGCGTACACTGCATTGGCCTGCATGCTGCACTGGGTAGTACAGCAGGGTCTGTTTCCATTGATTCTGAACAGGTATGCATGATATTTCCTCTTATATTTAGCAGGGGGAGAGTAACTGTCCCTCTTCACCCCTGCGCAGTCTTTCTAGTGGCTGTTGCTGGCGGTCTGCCTTTTTTTTAGATTGTGAGCCCTTTTGGGACAGGGAGCCATTTAACTTTATTATTACTATTTGCCTGTAAACCGCTTTGTGAACTTCATGTTGAAAAGCGGTATATAAGTACCTATTGATTGATTGATTGATTGATATTTCCAATAAAAACTACGTATCCTACAGGCCTGTCACTTTTTAGAGCCTCTTCCTACAGACAGCTTTATGTCATCCATGTCAGTCACTATTCAAACAATAGAATAATCTGGAGGTTCCCAAAGATGATGCCTGCTGACTGATCATGATGTGACCCTGCAAATGGCAGCAGGAAGTTTGGTGCAGCAGGCAGAGTTCCAATGTGTGGTTTTCACTTAAAAAAATCCCTCCCACCCAGAGCCTGTTTTCGGTATTTGTGAGGTCACTGCAGGCTCTGAACCCAGAAGTGAATGATCTACCAGTTCCTCAGGCCCCTTCCATGCAGCAGGGTGGACAATGACGGACCCTTGGGTACCTCCTCTACTCCAGGACCGGCTCAGGTGGATGCTTTTGCTGGGCAGCAGGCCACACAGTGGCTAGCTGGCTTTCCTCCTCAGGTGGGCTCTGCCCCTTTTCCCTCACCTTATAGTCTATGGGGACCCTATAGTGCTCAGCCTCCCACAGCCAACCTAGGTGGTACAACAGCCCTTCCTCCTATAGGGCTGTAGCCTTGCCTCGGGAGGGGGTCACTTGGCTCTGGAGGTAAAAGTTAATATCTGCAGTGGTGAGTGTGTGGACAAGTTTAGTCTCTGCACACTGAGCGCAAGCCAGTGCCAAAAGTTGGTGATGAGCGGCACAATCCTAGAGCACCCTTAGCATCTACACTATGTGGTAGCGTCGATGCGTCATTGACAGGCAGGCAGTGCCAGCCCTGTTGCGCTCGCACTGAGCCTCTCTTGCATCGCCCAAAGCCAGCCAGCACAAGGGAGGCTCTGTGTCAGGCTGCATGGGGGATTAGCTGCGGGAGGATTGCGGGATTGGCTGCGGGAGATTGTGGGTGGGACCTTGTATTGGAAAAGGCAGGAGATACCCCGAGGAGATAGGGAATGGTATCAGCAGTGGCCCCTTGTTCAAATAAGCCAGGAAGTATGGGGTTAATCCAAGAACTCCTACAGCAGGAACACAGCTGCAGCCTAGGTAGGCTGATGAGGACCCTGGCTAGGAAGGGTGATTAGCTCAGGTGCAGATGGGTGTGGCTGATGGTAGAGCCTGACCAGCAACAGACACCGATTGGCCTGCCTCAGTATAAAGTTGGGGGCAGGAGCTGCAGTGTTAGCACCAGGTAGGTGCTGGACGGATGGACTCCTAAAGGACTTGATACAGGAAGGGTCATTGGCACAAGGTAGATGTAGGCTGGATGGATTGGGACTGGCCAATGGATGGAGTGTTAAAGGACTGGATAAAGGAAGGTAAAAAGACTGTGAGGAATTTTTGTATGGCTGCCATGCCCCTGGAGCCACCAACTGGAGGAGGCAGGAGGGCCAGTGTGGCCAAGCAGGTAGCTAACTGCCTTTGTTTGGTGGTGGGGTTTTGTGGTGCCAAGTTAGGGTATCCTGAGCTAAGCCAGTGATGAGGGCAGTTTGGAGGAGGCTGACCAGCCAGTGAATCCAAGCAAGGCTGCTGGAAGAGAGGAGAACCAGTGGGTGAAGGAACCCCCTCCCTCCAGTGGCGTCTGTACAGGGAGGGCAGAACTCTAAGTCTTGCAAGAAGCCTCACCTTGCAGTGGAAATCACTCCTCTCCTGCACCGTTTTAGCCAATCCTCACAGGGAACAGCAACATCTTGGCGTTGCTTACTGGCTACAGCAGCAAGGGAGAGGAGGGATTTACCTGACAGAGTAAGACTTCTTGCAAAACTTAGAGTTATGCCCTCCCTGTAGAGACGCCACTGCCTCCCTCTTGCTTATCTCTGAGGCTGCTTAAAGGGGAAACTAGTCAGCCTAGTGTGGGCATTGGGGCCCTTAGGGAGGGCCAGCAGGGAGTCTTTGGTGGGACAGACCTGGCCAGACCATAAGGCTGAATCCTAGGCCCATCCAGGAGGCTGCGCAGTCTCCTCGGATCTACGCCTGCTGTTTAGCCAGCACAGCTCTGAGTAGCACATAGGGGAGGCTGGAGCCGCCCCATCAGTAAGGGAGAGCATGTTCCCTTGCCATGGGGAGGTTCCAGCTTCGCCAACCAAGCATTGGATTTGGCACTGGCCGGCTGGCCTTGCCAATCCAGTACTGGGTTTGATTACGCGCCCAGTGTGTGACCAAGAGCAGCTTCACAAAAGGAAGATAAATAAGAACTTCATGAACTGGCTCTGTGGTTATTCTATTTGTGCAGCAGTGGTGCTACATTGCAGCCTGCTCAGGCCACAGCTCTGGTGAAATTCCAGGACATCATTCATCGGGCGTTCTGCAATTTCACAGTACAGGGCCCACTTGGATGACTTATTATGAACACTTTCATCTTAGGGTCACCTATGACCCCATTCTGGATTGCTGGATTTCCCAGTGGGAATTGTGGGTCCAAATAATGGTCCCATCTAAAGCTGCCTGGGTAATGGCTCTGATAGTGGTCACATCATAGCCCATAACAGTTCTGGGCAAAGGCAGGCTCAGGGTGGCACGCCTGGTATTTAAACACCCAGACAGTGTTACAAGTAGAATTCCTCTGGGAAGTGTACTAAAACCAACTGTGGATTCACCCATGTCTGTGGAATTTGTGGTGCCAAGCACAGGGCAGCTTCATGCACTAACCCAACTAGGCAGGATTTGGAGGTAGCAGACTCAGAAAATGGGGTGTTCACCCTCTCATCTCTGGTGCTGGAAAGGGGGCCAATGCCAATTAGGCTTGCCTCCCTGTTGACAATTTTGAAAGGCTACCCAGATGGAGTATCAGCAGAGTATTTGGCTTTGAGTTTTTAAGTTGGGTTTTGGCTACCTGTTCCACCGTCATCTTCTCCTATCCTAGCGTGGAACTTGTGCTCAGCTGTTGGCATGGAAGAGGTGGTCCGAAGGAAGATTGACAAGGAGGTTAGAGCTGCCCGAGTTGTTAGCCCTTACCAGGAACCCCCACTCCCCAACTTACAAGTGTCTCCCTTGAATGCAGTCCCAAAGAAGAAGTCTGGTGAATTCAGGCTTATTCAGCATTTGTTTTTCCTTAGGGGCTCATTCAGTATTTCCCCGGGGTCTTCAACCTGCTGGGCTTTCAGTTTGAGGGAAGATTTGTATGTGGATAGAACCCTCCCAATGGGGTGCTTGATATCCGGTTCGGCTTTCGAGAGGTTTAGTATATGGCATTCCGGATGGATTCCTTGGACCCCTTTTTTCAGCACAGGGATGGGTCCCTGCTCACTCTAGCACAGTTTTGGGCCATTTTTCAAAGGGGGCTTCTGACGCTGGGCTCGCCAGTGTTTGATTATGGGCTCCATTCTTTGCAAATTCCAGCTGCTTCCATGGCAGCTTGGATGGGCCTGTTGGCCATGTTCATACAACAGATTGGCTGATGGCGTTTTAAAGCCTATGTTCGCAAATAGGTCAGTTTAAGCATGTTGGTCCAGGGTGTGGAAGGGTTTTGGCCCTAGAACAGGGCAGGATGTTGAGTTAATTTCATGTTTTGATATATGCATGTTTTCTCCAACTGGTCTGTTTTGTTCAGGCCCTTTGTGAGTTATTTGTGGGCACTCCATGGAGGGACGGTAAATCGGGATGGGGTTAAGGTGGGGGAGAGCAGGCCCATGGGCAGACCAATGTGGACAGAGGAGGTTGGGACCGGCCTCCAGCACTTAGGCCAAATCCTAACCCCCCCCCATCCCCATCCCAGTCATCCTTACATGAGTCCCTCAGATCTCAGTAGCCTTTTGGGGGAGGCCACCACGTGACATGGTGTATGGGGAATTAATTCCCCTTATTCTAAGTTGTGTTGCAGCCAGCCCCAATTCCATGCTGGAAAGAGGGCAGGCAAGCTGGCCTCCCAGTTCCAGCATGGGTTATGATTGGGCTGCCCATCTCACAGGCACATGTTTCTTATGCAGCATCCAGGAAAAAGATAGACATTCTCATCACTTCTTCTATTCAATTTTTCCGACCAGCTAAGGGTAACATAATCCCTAATCAATAATTTTTGCCCTGTCTAATGGTTTGATGGTGGGGGAGGAGTCAAGATGAGTAACATGGCTGTTGGCAACATTTTAGAGTTTATTCGGGCTCAATAATGGAAACAGAAGGTGGTGAGATCAATTCACTGTGAGTGTGTGTGTGCACACGCATGTGTGTATGTGAGAGAGTGGGGGGGGGAGGAGATGGTTTGATTTTGACCAAAATGAACATTATGGGAATGTGAACTAATCAGCCAATATCAACTAATCACAGGAGAGCAGGAAGAACATGAAAGAATTGATACCATTATAATGAAATTTGATTTGTGTGTATACACATAAGTCTTAACTGCTACAATACTCAGTTATGAAGGGAGAACAGCTAAAGATGGGGATCACTCTTCTTCAGGCTGTAGAGTTATCTAGTGGTGGTTTGGGAGTTTCTTCCCTCTTCTCATATTTGCACAAAATTATGTGGCCTTTTATTTGTTTTAAGAACAAAGTATGCAGGTTCTGCAAAGAGTGTTGCTGGTGTATAAGCATACACAACATACAGCCAGAGGTGTACCTAGAGGGGGACCACAGCACTACGTTTTGCAAGCAGCCGCTACCCTTCTTCAAGGCCATTCCCAGTGGCTAGAACAAAATGTTGGGTACATTGGCTACAAATGGCTCTGAGTAGACAAGCATAGTATTTTTAACCATGCTTTCCTTTGACTGGATTATACTGTTCCTCTTAAATCTCAAGCTGAACTAATTCCTCTGTCTTTGGCCAGAAAGATCCAAGTCTAAACACATATGCTCATGAATACATAACACCAAAATGAGGACTTACTTAAAAGGAAATAGGTGTTGGCTAACAGCCCCAAAGCTAAGTCAGTGTGGAAGATGTCACTATTTCCTCTTCCACGTAATTTGCTTCCCATCTTTCTTCTGTTTCATGTATTTGTGAGGTTAGACAAATCTAACAGTAAATATTCAGTGATCCTTAGTCATATTTTCTAATTCACTTACACAAAAATTAAATGAATTAGGCAAAAATAAATTTGTATGGAAGTGTGTTTCTTGGATGTCAGCTGTGACTTAAACCAGAGTTCCTGCAAAGGACTAATTCCAGGAAGTTTGTTCCCCTTCTTCCTACATAACCAGCTGGGGAAACGATCTGTTGTCTTCTGAAATAGGAAAATGAACATCAGTGTCTGGTTGTCACCTAGCACTTTCCTCAGTTTACTGGAGTGCAGTTGTCTGATGCTGCAAGCAGGATATACTATATATACACATAGAGAGAGAGAGATTCTTCTGCACATCTGTGATGTCCATAGCTGCCGCCCCGCGGTTGTCTGTCATCAGGGGGCGGTGGAGGGAGCGGGTGCGCCATAGGCAGATGGAAGCTTGATGGCTTACGTAGCAGAGCCTATTTATTTGCGTCAAACACTTTACATTCATGGGGTGGACCTTGTTACCTCACGGGTCCCCACTTGGATATCTTCCTTCCACCTGTCAGTCAGCAGGAGGAGTGGCACTGATGGGGTGGCGTTGCGTCTTCTCCACGCCATCCCCTTGCTCTGGGGACCCCCATAGGGCCTGCCGCAGGGGGTGCTGCATGGGGTTGCCCCACCCCTTCTCTGGGTGGTGGTGGGGCAGTGCGCCCAGAAGCGGGGCCGGGGCTCACCGCCGTTGGCTTGCTGTCTGGGGAGGGGGTTGTCTTGTCCCAGCCGGGGGTGAGTTCATCTGCCCACCACTGCGCTCCCCACCCTTGTCTGCAGGGGTGTGTGGGCAGAGCGGGCCTTGCCTCCGGTCCTTGCTGCCCTGTCCCTGGGGCTGCTGGGGATGCCCCCCTCAGGTAGCTGGGCAGGGGAGGAGGGTGAAAACCCCCCGCAGTCTTCTTCCCGGTCCTGCCTCCACAGGACCTCCAGAGCCAACCACTCTCCTCCCCGGCCAGGCTCCTTATGAGCCTATCTGGGGCTGCCGGAAATCCCGCCCCTTTCAGTAAGACTTTGGCGCCGAGATCTCGCGAGATCTCGGCGCCAAGCCTCCCCAGGGCGGGGCTGACAGCTGTGGCAGCCGAGGAGCATGTGGCTAAGCTGCGGCCTCTCCCCGTTCAGCTCCTGATGGGGAAGAGTCTGCCCGCACCCCGCCTGGTCGGGCTGAGGCCACCGGGCGCCTCGGCAGCACAGCACCCTGCCGGGTAGCCCTCCTTGCTCCCTTGTCCTTCGGCTGGGTAAGTGGGGTGTCCCCTGGGGGGGCTCCCAGCTGTGGGGTGGGGCGTGACAACATCCCACTGAGCTAAATGGAAACAGTTTTGGAACAAATGGGCAGCCAATCCCAAGCCCCATAGCACCCATGGCTCCAACAGCACCAAAACGGCAATGGCTGGATCTTATGGGCACTGAGGCTACTGCTGGGGCCTCCCCAGGATAAGGGAGCATTAGCTTCCTTACCTCAAGTAACGCCACTGTAGACCCAATGGGCGCAGATGTTTTATTGTGGCGCAGAGCCAAGGAGACCCATGTCAGGTCATCTGGCTCACAAGAGGCGTCAGCAGTGGTGAAATTCAGGCAGTTCTCACCTATTCTGCAGAACCAGTTGCTAATTTTAGGTTGGGAGAGGGAAGAAAGGCAGCGGATGGCCCTGACGTCCGCCCTGAAGGACATAGAACCGGTTGTTAATTTATTTGAATCCCATCACTGGGCATCAGGATACAGTGGCAGAAGCTTCCATCATACCCCCCCCCCACAGGCCTGATTCCCCCTCCCTCTGCCCAACTATTTAGTAGCATATACCCAAGGAGAGTCAGGGGTGTGTCTGGGCCAGAAAGGGGGATAGGATATTGGCATACATGACTGATGCCAAGACCCACCACCTCCCACCTCAGTCCAGCCTGCTCCTCACCTGAAACTACCCAAGTAGACCAGCAGACAAGGAGTAGCTACATTTGTTGGGTATGTTCGAATGCAGCTATAAAAAGAAGGGTGTTTGCAGGCAATTGTGTGGGGGAACTGTTTACTTACTTAGTTACTTACTTACTTACTTACTTATTTACTTACTTACTGGTAGCCCAATCCTAACTTCGGCAGGAGTAGGCAGGCCAGCAGCAGTTAGGAGGCAGTAGCAGCTTAGCACAGGGCAAGTGGATAAATGTCCCCTTGTCCTGCAGTAAGCTGCAGTAAGCCTCAGGCAGCCTGACAGGGCTGCTCAGACCTGTGCCTGCAAAATACCAGGAGCAGTTCCAAGCCAGCTGCAGTGGCCCTGGAAAGGGGATTTGAATCCAGCATTCACTGCTGGATCTGGACTCCTCTCCCCTCCCCAGGCCGCCCTGCTCACAGAACCACCATCCCTCTGCCCTCCCCCACCCTGTTCTGCCTCCCCCACCTACCTCCTGTCTTCCCTTTGCCCCACAAAGTCCCCTTGCTGGTTGAACTTGGCCAGCTCAGGGGCAGCTTACCTGCTGCCTCCTGCCACGCAATCCTGCACTACCTGTTGTGCTGACGCTATGTCATAGCGTCGGTGCGACATCAGTAGCGTTGACGTGGGAGTGCCGATTGGCACCCCGCATCGGCAGCTGCACCCACACTGAGCCTCTCTCAGGCCGACTGAAGCCAGTTGATATGAGGGAGGTTCCGTCCCATTCCAAGTGGCAGATTGGTGGGGGGAGGGAGATTCTGGGCAGTACATGGGTGGGTTTGGGAAGCAGCCATAAGGCCACATCCTAAGCCCACTCAGGAGACCGCGCGACCCTGATTCGGGCTGTCCTTGGATCTGCTATTTAGCAGGCGCAGATCTGATGAGCACATAGGTGAGGCTGGAACCTCTCCTATGGTAAGGGAGTGTATGTTCCCTTGCCGCAGGGAGGCTCCAGCCTCCACTATACTGCGTTGGGATATGGCATTGGCCGGCCAGCCTCACCATTCCAGTGCAGTATAGGATTGCACTTTGAGTTGGTGTGAGTTCTTGCACCAACCCAGCACCATTTGTGCTGGAGTCAATGTGCCTGTCAGCACGTTTGTGACAGTCCTGGGCTGACACAACTGATATGCATCAGCCCAAGAGTGTTCTTGGATTGCGCCCTTAATTCTACCCTCCTTTCATCCAACAACTGAGCACTCAAGTGATCTGATATTCAGCTGTCTCTAAACATGGAGTCTCCATCTCTCAGTCAATGGCTGTTTTGCATGGACACTCCATTAAGTTCTCAGTATGTCTGCTATTCATTGTAATGGGACTTTTTTTTTAAGATTGTGAGCCCTTTTGGAACAGGGAGCCATTTATTTTTTGCCTGTAAACCACTTTGTGAACTTTTCGTTGAAAAGCAATATTGTTGGATGGATGGATGGATGGACTTGAAAGTGCAGCCATGCTACCCAGGTAGCACACGGGTACCCCAGGTAGCACATGGCAGCCCAGATGGGACTACTTGGAGCCATGCTGCAAAAAGTAGCAGCACAGTGCCAAGAAGCCACCAGGGCTAAGGACAGAAATTAGGTACTTCCATCCCACTCCCTGGGCTGGGCTGCCCACAGACCCGCCCATTCTCCGCCTCCATCCTGCCCCATTCCACCTGTCCCCCTGCCCTGCTCCATCTCCCGCCTCCCTCCCAGAGTCCCTGTGCTAACCTCGTAAGGCTAGCCTTACACTTGGGCCTCAAGGAATGGGAGCCAGCTCCCCGAGGTCAGCACACACCTGAAAACATGCAAACATCGCGCAGTCCAAAACTGGTGCAAATGTGCTTTACAGTGTTTGCGACAGCTGGGGGCTGGCACAAGGGACTTGTGTTGGCCCTTCAGCCAGTTTGTATTGCACTGTAAAAGTGACAACATTCCAGCGTTCTTTTAAAAACTATTTGGACCCAAAGCAGCAGAGTTTTCCTTGCTTTTAATTGGTAAAAGTGAAAGCAAGAGTTCTAAAACCATCACAAAAACATTCCCGGTTCTGAGTTTTATGCCTTGAGAACACTCACTGCTCAACATGGTCTGAGAGTGCCACCTCATGGTTAAACCAAGATTAGGACATCAATATTAATAGCTAAATAAGATCTTGGTCTCCTTATACTGTATTTTTCCTTAATGTTTGGATCAAGGTGCATTTCAGCAAGCATCCTAAAATGCAGAAGAACCTGGAGCAATGATACCCAAGACATGAGGACCATGCAGTCAGGTATGATACTGTCTGGTGTGATCAGGTATGATCTCAATTGAGTCCTGCATAGAATGCTGCACAGGTAGCTGTTTCCTGTGAGATCATCCCCCTATATAACAAAATTATTTTTGGTAATAGTCATGACATGACATGAATAATAATGGCCAGAAAAATAGAGAATGAATATTTTTAATTGAACTTTGGTGTGTGTGCGCGTGCGTGTAAAACATCACCATCACCTCCCTATATAT
>JAJKFI010000018.1:132361-168285 GCA_029204185.1 Lerista edwardsae | reverse complement strand
ACCAAATTATCATGGATCACGTAGGCAAACAAGGTGGTATCATTTTCCTAGACGCTTCTGGGGGCACAGGTAAAACATTTTTAACTAACTTAATACTGGCCAAACTCAGGGCTCAGGGAGACGTTGCTCTTGCCATGAGCAATAGTAAAATGCCAGATTTGAGAGCAATAGTATCAACAGCTAAAATGATTTTTAGCTGGCTAACAGATTGTGTGAACATGCATTGGCGGATAATACATGTAGGTTGGGGGCAAGGCATGCCACAGTGAATCTGCTCTTCTGCTACTACTGCATTTGCTCATAGATGTTATGAAAACAGGGCTCTTGCCAACTTCACAGTCATATGTGCAAGTCCTCTATAAGTTACTCTGTAAAGAGGCTGCTATCAAGACTGGAATATGCACACAGCTTGCTTAAGATTCTTGTTCAAAAGGCTTGCTTCTTACTTGCGAAACATGGTTCTCTGAGTTGTTTCTTGCTACTTCTTGTATGTAATTCTAATAGGGAGTATGAAAGCCAACTTGCGTTATTTTAAGAGTGTGTGTATCTGCATGTGTGTCTGTGAGCATGCATTAATGTGTGTATCTATAGCAATATCAAGCATGTATCTTTCATCTCTAGGATAGCTCATTTTGGATAATGGTGCTCTGCTGTTTCTGTTTGTTGCCTGTGGATGTGTATCCTTTCAGAAAGAGGGAGCTCTGGAAGTCAGGCAGCCTGGGTGTCCAATGCAGAGAAAGCCAGAGAACATTGGGCAACAGTTACTACACAGCAGTGACTGCAGAAACAGTGGGGTGCAATAGACTCTCCAAATACCCACACTTGATAAACAGAGAAATCCTATTGTTGCTCTTAGTCTAGGAACAAAAAAAAAACTTATTTAACACTCCCACTGTAAGTACATTTGTTTTCTAAGAAATCGCATTGATTTTATTCAAGTGCATGCGACATAATAGTTCAATGAGCATTTTTATGATCCTCCATTTAAATAAATTAGTCTTACCACATTTCACTAGAAAGAACTCACAAGAGAGCAGCACTTACTGCATAGCAGAGTAAGCAAGAACTTCCGAACAGAAAACACTGAGGAGTATAAAAAAGAGGCATTTATGGTAGATGATTCTACAGTATCACATTTTAGGTTGTAGGTGTTCCTCATTTATTTGTGTTTTATTCTTTCCTGCAAATGTTGTTTTTCTGGTATATGTACTGTATATCTGTTGAGAAGAGAAATTACTATAGTATTTAACAAAGATAGAATGAATTAATAAGTAAATAAATATCTGAATATAAGAGAGTATGTACATATGCCAATGAAATGATACTGTAATAGAATGGTAAAGCATAAGTAATTATGAGGTTTGTAGCACATGGATTGATTTAGGTGCTAGATGAAAGTTACTGTAGATGACTATAATATATAATCTATGTTTGTAACCCTCCATTATTTACCTATTGTGTGGACCTTTGTTTTCCCTATACCTTTATGTAACCTTTTTCTTTTCCCATAACTGAAAATCCGAAGGTCGCCAGTTCGAGATCACCAGAAGCTTCCGTGAGCAGCAGACCTTGAGAAGTGCGACTGATAAGAGCTGAGCTGTCTCCAGCTGCCTGTAAGAGAGGAGTTGTGCTGGGCCAGCTGTTTCTTTGGTGGGAGCAGAGAAACCGTTTATCAGCCAGCAGGAAGGCAATCATGGGGCCAGAAAGAAGGACTAGACCACGAAAGTTCCATCTGTATGTTGTAGTTCTTGAAAGACAGAACTACTTTGTAATTTGTAAAAACCCCTTGCGGGTTTAGAGATAAAGCCTGCCTATGTAAACCGCCATGAATTAAAGCCAGAGAAGCAATCTAATGACCAAAGAAAGGCGGTATATAAATACTTGCATCATCATCATCATCATTATTAAAACAAATAAAATAAAATTATTTAACACCCCCTCCCCCAAAAAAGAGGAGGTGCTGGGAACCACTTCGGTGTCCCATCTCTCCAGACCTGGGGTGGCAAAAATGATACAAACATTTAACCCCATCATGTCAATGCCCATGTCTTGCATGTAAACAGAGAAGGTTTTGAGTTGGGTGGTGCCAAAAAACAGGAGCTTCTTTGAAGTACAAAGGAAGACCACCATGATAGGGGACAATCTCACATCTCAAAAGATAATATAAGGCACATTCCTGTCAACTAGCTGTCATTAGATAACAGGTTTGTAAGAAACAATAAGCACTGGATATGTAAGAACTATATTGTGTATTTCTACAGAGAAGCATCAGGCAAAGGCAAGGCCAATGAGAGGGAGGTACAGGGGATAATTTGTACCCTGGCCCAGGGTCAAAAGGGGGGCCAAAAGCCAAAGGAGGGCCCCCAGAAATTTCCAGGGAACTTACACTTTTTTATCTCATCTGGACTCACTGCCCTCATAGGATACTGGGGGGGGGGGGCTACATATTGTGCCATGCTGAGGAATGCACAACATTCTGCAACACAGTGCTAAATCTGGGAGGAAACTGGCCTCCTTCAGTGACTCTTTGGCTTGTGGATCTGCTGACCATGGAGGAGTGTATCAGAGCCCAGGGACACAGCTACTGGGCTAGAGCTGCTGGAGACGTTTTGGTTCATGCAGGACCCTTCCCTTTCTAGTGTGACTCTAAAAAGGATGGCGCTACTTTTCTGCAATGAGTAACGGATTTTAGAGAGACTTAGGGGTGTGTTTGGCTTTCTGTATTACTGTATAACTGCCAAAGCTGTGTGGGCAGGTAAATCTGGGCTCCACATTGGGAAGCCTGTTAAACATAGGCTCCAAGGACTGTCTCTGATGTCAACAACCTTCCCCACCTTGTTTGCACGCCCCATTCTGCCCATCCCTGCTGAAACCCTCCCCCAGCTTTCTTTCACCCCATTTCTTCTATCTTTGAGAAAGGGCCCAAAAGAAGATTTGTGCCCCAATAGAATTCCTCTCAGAGTCCCTGGGCATGAAATTCACCACTGCTAATCTTAACAGCAATCCTAATTTGGTCTCACATTTTGCTCAACTCTTTCCAGCATCACAATTGATTTCAGAATATGTCACAGAGAAGTTTTGGTTAAACCTGACTTAAAAAAACTAAAATCAGCTGGCAGTGCCTAAGACAAAAAAAAACTGTATATATGTCACTTTGCTGTGCACAGTTATTCAGTTCTGTTGCCAGAATTATACTACGTATATTTCTGCTCAAATTTTGCTGGATATGTAAACTGATTTGAGAATGTTAAGAAGTTTGAGAAAAGAGTCAAGGTAATGAAAAACTGGGAATGGTTTTCATATTGTTGCAGCCATGCCAACAATAACAACAATAATTACAAAAGAGAAGGGCTTTTATGCTAGCCCGTTGTTATAGTGCCTTCCCCTCAAACAAACTTTGGGGTAGATTCAAAGGCCAGCCAAAGGCAGAACACAGGTGCAAAGGCCTGTCTAGGGACATAGATTCTTTACCCCATATCCAATTATACTGCTCTGGGAAGCAGGAGCTGCGTGCTAAATTTATCACGCCTATATTACCTATCAACCTGGGCCAGAAGGAAGATTTGATTACGGAACCTGCTGGCGGGGAAGGATGAGCCCCACACTAGACAGGTGACTGTATTTCTAAAGCTATGAATAGAGGATAGTCATAATATTTGTTCTTAATGTGTGTGTCATGTCTTCTGTATGTTGTACTGTTGTATGTTAAATTTATTATGCCAATAAAGGTTCAGAATCAGATAATTATATCATCATCATCACACAAAAGCATTAGATTAAAAAACAAAACAAACCTGCATGCCTGTTTTATAATCCAAAGAATATTGTGAGTGCTCACAATTATAGGGAACAACATTGAGATAGAAATGAACAACATCAAAGGAAATTATTTACATGTGCAGCAAGGGCCACACTTTAGAAATCTGCAGCTGGGGGTGGACTTAAGGGCATGCTTGCTTTGATGATCCAAATGGGAAAAAGTCCCACTTTATGATAGTAGAAGATGAGATAGTTGATGAAGATTGTAGGAAGGCTGTAAAACATCAACCAGAATCAAGATAATATAAGTTTAGGGTCCAATAGACACTTCAGTTCTCAGAGAGCTTAATGATGAAATGCAACAAAGAATAGGGCTGCCTCTGCTGACTTCATCTTCAACATGTGCAAAGAAATTCTGCAATCTTTCATTGAAAACTGTATTTTTTTCTACAAGCAGGGAGGTTTTTCTCTGAATTGAGCATTAGTAACGAAAACAAAGATACAAACTGACTTTGCAGGAGAAGGATTTCGTCTCCTCCAGAACAGGGGCTCATTGAAGCACAAGCTTTCCTAGTAGCTGAACTCCTCCACAGACGGATGGCTACTCCACAAGTTTCTTCTCCAGGTAGGAAGTGAAATGTGCAAAGACAGAAAATGTTCTGCTTCTTTGGAGTTCTCCTACTGGGCTGAAGTGTACCGTTTCTCCTCCCTAGACTCTTCAGTGCAGGTGCAGCGCAGGTGCAGCACAGCTCAGTCTTTCAAGTTGCCTCAGTTTACAGGGTTTATGAACAGGGTGCCCCTTTAACCCTATGCGCTGAACTCCTCCAAAACCAGTTGGCTGTTCCAGAAGTCTCTTCCCCAGTTATGAAGGGGAGCATGGAAAGAAAGAGAATGCTCTGCTAGAACCATAATGGCGAACATTTTGGGCTTGCCATGTCAAAAATGCCTAACTTCTGCTGGTGTGTCACTCCCCCTGCTCAAATGAGAGAGAAACCGTTACATATTTACATATGTATTTCAAAAATACGGCCCAATCATGTGTTCATATAAAGCATAATCATGCATTATGTAAAGAAACATCACAATCCTACAAAAATGAAATTCTAGTAAAAAAAAACAACTCAGTTGTTGTCAGGTATTGGTGACCTCTGGTATGTCACCCAAAAAGCTGTGGCGTGTCACCTTTGACACACGTGTCAGAGATAAATGAAAACCTTTCATTTCTCTCCTTATAAGCCGCCTCACCACCAATGCATGGCCTCAAATGCCCGGCCTCCAGTGGGTCTCCGCGGGCCTATGCCAGCTCTTTTGATGGAGCAAGTCCAAGGAGACTTCTAGAGTGGGTCTGGGCCAGAACAGGGGAGAGGATCTTGGTATGTCCTGCTGCAACCAAGATATTCCCCATCCTGGCCCTTGCCCAACCGGCTCCCCTTCCCAAACTGCCCACAATCCTTTCCTCAGTTGCCACCACTACCACTATCACCACCACCACCACCATTACCAGTGGCAGCGGAGAGTGGCACAGATTCAGTGGGTGATGGCAAGATCCATCTCGGTAAGCCCAGCATAGGCAGGAAATATGCACACTGAAAGCCACACACAGCCTTTTGGGGTACCAGTTGCAGCCCTTTGCATGTGTGTCCATAAATGAAATTCACCTTTTAAATCTTGGCATGATGTCGAATTCCAGGGGTTTTCTTGGGTGACTTTTATTCATTCTTTTATTTCAGTGGCAACTTTGGAATTGGTGAACTGGCAACCACCCACTGACTCATGCCATAGGCATGACTACTTCTTAGAGAAAGAACTATAACAGGCTAAATAAAAACATATGCCTTTTCTAGTTAAGGAAAACAACAATGAATTCTATATAAAAGTAAAATAAACGAATAAGTCAAATATGGCCTTCCACTAGACAAAAAGTCTATGGATACCAATTGGGGCTGAATCCAAGCATTATTGATTCACTTGTTTCTGAGGTAGTTTGAAGGTACATGACATGCCTGTTTAATGTTGCACAGACAAGGAAACGAAGAACCTTGCTCAATAAATCCCACTTTTTTTTCTATTAAAGCAGAAAGAACCCACTTAAGAAGCCCTCATTATGCTTTCTTCATTTCCTGTGTTTGTATTCTATCTTTCTATAAAATCCTCAAGGTGGCTTCTAATGTTTCATTTTTTCCTAAATCACCTACATACCCAGTCCTTCCTTATAGCCAGTCATATGACTTCCACTCATTCCGTTCAAAATCACATGGGCAAGTTCAGTCAGTGCCCAATTGGCACTTTAGCCTTTTTCTTTGAAAGCTGGTTTAAAAGACTATATGATGGATCAGCTTTCCACTGTTGCTTAATAGATCTTGCTTGACTATGGGACATGTCTCAGGTTCTTCAAGCCATGGCATGTGTCTCCTGGCATCTCTAATTCTAAGTATGTTGCCCACTCCAGTAATCCTAGCAAATAAAGCATTAGTTGAGACTTGTGCCTATTAGGACTGCTAATCCCTATAGTCAGCCTACAGTGACATAAGCCCTCCAAGTACACAATAGCAGAGTTCAAGAAAACCTGCTTGCTCAACCAGCAAAAGCACTATGTTCTTGACAGAGACCAAATAAAAGCAGAATCCACAAAGGAAGAAGTGTTAAGGCTTATCTTTATAGAAAAATAAGGATTCCTTGAGAGAATCAAACAAAAGGAGTGCAGTTTGCAGCAAAACAAGTACAGTTCATACGGCAGTTAGAAAAACGTAGAAAAATACTTGATTAGATGGTTACTTGCAGCATATTCCCAAGCAGTTCTTTGTATCTTCACAAAAAGTACTTAATTGAGATAACGCATCAAAATACACTGATGTAAAGTCCTCACTTCTCTTCTTACTAAAATAACTTTAGCAGAGATACTCCATTATACTAATAAACATAGTGGTTAGCATTCTTAACTGACTAGCATATTCAAGCTGACTAGTATTAACCAGTACTACCTAGACTAGCTGGCTTTCTAGGCTAGGGGCTAGTAGTTAGCTAGCTGAAGGTAGCTTCACCTCACGCTGCTTTTTATGCTAATACAACAGTGATTCCCCTCAGGTGGGTGATTGGTTCGCCTGATGGCTGTCACCTACATTCAGTCCACAACTCAATTCCTTAAAGCCATAAAAATTCCTTTAAGGCTTTGTCTGCAGCCTGACAGTGCCCAGTCGTGTCCCAGGGCCACCTGGCACAAAAGACGGGCCACGTGGTGATGTGGAAATGTTGCACACGCATCAGTGTCACTTCGTCATGCTGCACCTGCACACTACATCTCCCCCACTTCTGGAATGACTCAATTTCAGAGCTGTTTGCAGGCCAAGGAAGTGAGTAGGCCCAACTTCCTGCTCTCACTGCCTTGCACCCACACACCAATGGCCTCACTGCAGAGGCGTTTCTACAGGGATGGCAAAGCTCTAGGTTTTGCAAGAAGCCTTACCCTATCGTGTAAATCCCTCCTCTCCCTTGCTGCTGTAGCCAGTAAGCAACGCCAAGATTGGCTAAAATGGTGCAGGAGAGGAGTAATCTCCACTGCAAGGTAAGGCTTCTTGCAAAACGTAGAGCTTTGCCATCCCTGTAGAAACACCACTGCCTCACTGACACCCCAAGCAGCCTACCACCTGCAGCCAGTCCCCCCCCCCACCATTTGTCATCCTATTTTAACGTATGCCCCATTTCATACATTCAACTGACACTGGAGATAATGTGATGCAGGGGAGTAGCTATACAAGCCACTACCCACTCTGCAAACAATTAGACCCTGTAGTGCCCCATGGTCAGGTGCCCTGGCCCCGTGGCCGCTGGCTAGCACTGGATCCAGAAAGAGGTTTGACCAGGGCTTGCCTGTCGCGGTCAGGACCTCTGAGCAAGGTTCTACGAAGTCTCACTGGGTAAGGGAGCCTCATAGTGAGCCCCGGGGGAAGGCGGTTACTCCACCCAGCTTCCTTCTCCTCACTCAGTTCTAGGGTCATGGACAGCCAGCCTCCTGCTTTAGCTGCTGCCTCCCAACTCTGCTCATCACAGGCTACCCTTGGTTTTGAAGGTGGGCCCCGCCCCTGATGACCACGCCTCTTCCCCTCTCCTGTCCTCAAGAAGGCCACGCTCCTCCTGTTTTCCCCCTCTGGGTCTGACCAGTGGCGTCTCTACAGGGAGGGCAGAGCTCTTGCAAGGAGCCTTACCCTGTCATGTAAATCCCTCCTCTTCCTTCCTGCTGTAGCCAGTAAGCAATGCCAAGATGTTGCTTTTCCCTGGGAGGATTGGCTAAAACGGTGCAGGAAAGGAGTGATTTCCACTGCAAGGTAAGGCTTCTTGCAAATCTTAGAGCTCTGCCCTCCCTGTTTTCCCTTTCTGGGTCTGACCCATGCCCCCTGCGGCTGCCTGTCCTCCCTGCCTGCCACCCTGGCACCCCAACTTCTAGCCCTCCCAGGGGCTGACTCTGTTTCCAGTAGCTGCCATGGTGGCCCCCTGGCAGCACACCCAACGGCCTGGGTGTTGCTGTGGTCCCTGGCTAGGATCAGGTTGGGTGGCGGACCTGCGGGTCTGGCGGCAGCCGCTCCCTGTTCTCAGCTGTGCCCTCACCAGCTGACCCGGCCAACCGCCACTCCACCTCAGCGGCATCTGCCCACTCCCACTCTGCACACGCCAGAACACCTATGGGGCAGGGCCCTCTGTCCCTGGTCCAGCAGGCAGGAAATGGGCAGGGAGCTGCTGATGCAGTGCCCCCTGCAGGTGGGGTGGGGCAAGGCAACATTGATGCTCCCTGGCTGTGGCAAACCCCTGGGAGCGCCTGGCAAGTGACCTATGGGTCCTTCCACCCTCCTGCCATTGAGGAGCCTCCAGAGTAACTGGGATGTCCAAGCGGGGCCTGGACAGAGCCTACCATGAATCTCCATGTGAGTACCCTCTTAAGTGGACCATTGTTTCATAGAGTTTCTCCTCCTAAAGAAAGGGGGTAGAATAATACAGACCAGACCAGACCACCTAGTCACACTCAGAAGGCCTAGTTCACACCTCAGATTTTCTGGATGGTGGAGGGAAGTGGAGTGTATTCCACCAAACCATTTCAGTGCTTCCAATGGAATGTACATGACTCAGAGTGCAATCCAACCTGGAATTAGGCCAACAAAGTTTGGCCGGCATGACGGACACTATAAAGATGTGTGTCATCTTTCCTGACTCAGAGAGTGGTCCAAATGCACTTTATGGTGGCCCTGGTGCTGGCCAAACTTTGCTAGCCTAACCCCAGGTTAGGATAGCTCCCCCATAGCTTTGTCTTAGTCTACGATCCTATGCATGTTTAATCATAAGAAAGTCCCTTCTCAACTCCCAGGAAAGTGTGCATAGGATTGCCAAGTGTGAATAGGATAGTATAGAATCAATCTTTTAATATTTTGAATTCACTTGCATTCTGAACTTGCTGGCTGAAGCTTCCCTGCATTGACTTCCCTGATCAACGGAGGGATGATGGAAGAGATGGCAGCAAACAACCACCATGTTCCATCAGAAGGTTCTGGCTGGTGGGAAGCAGCAAACCACAAAGAGCACAAGAAGAGAACCAATGGCCCAGAGCCAGTGGCGTCTCTACAGGGAGGGCAGAGCTCTAAGTGTTGCAAGGAGCCTTACCCTGTCATGTAAATCCCTCCTCTCCCTTGCTGCTGTAGCCAGTAAGCAATGCCAAGATGTTGCTGTACCCTGTGAGGATTGGCTAAAACGGTGCAGGAGAGGAGCGGTTTCCACTGCAAGGTGAGGCTTCTTACAAAACTTAGTGCTCTGCCCTCCCTGTAGAGACACCACTGCCCAAGGCAATAGCCAAAATTGACAATAGAAACATGTAAAAGAGAAAAAGATAACTTCATCATGACTGAGCCAGTTTGTGACTATAATTCATTTATTACAGATTCTGTAAACATAAGTGATCATACATGTTAAACACCCAGAATAATGAGCATCTTAAGCAGTAATGTCCCTACAGGGAGGCGGGGTGCTAAGTTTAGCAAGGCGCCTTACCATGCTGTATAAACTGCTCATCTCCCTCACTGTCTTAGCCAGGCGTTGCTTCTGCCGCGAGGACTATGACAGCGAGAGAGAGAAGCTGTTTATATGGAAAAGTAACATGCCTTGCAAAATGTGGCACTCAACCTTCCTCTAGGGATGCTGATCTTAAGACACTCCAAGAATCATATCTTCTAAATGGCTTATAATAGCATCTTTTCATTCATTTACACAGCATTACATTTCATAAGCAATATATGTAATATATTCAGTCCCCAACTGAAGGGCATCCAAATTATTGCTATCCCAACTTAAGGTCATGCTTTTTCCCAGATGCAGCCCGTCCACTCCAAAGCTTTCACATAGAAAACTCTGTGTAAACTCACAGAAAACTCAATAATTGCTCCCACATAGAAGAAATGGTTGTCCATACAATTTCAAAGAAATCCCCAGGTTTGGCGCTAAAGACTGGGCCCAATCCAAGGAAAGGCTCACCAGAGGCAAGTCCCAGATCTTTGTAGGTATTCCAAGACTCACAATCCAATCCTATCATGGCATTGTGCTGACAAAACACGTTTCCAACAGGACAAGGCCAAAGGCAGCTGGTGTGGCAGCCATTGCAATAGCTCAGAGACTCTGCCAGCACAGCTGGCCAGTGGCGTCTCTACAGGGAGGGCAAAACTCTAAGTTTTGCAAGAAGCCTTACCTTGCAGTGGAAATCACTCCTCCCCTGCACTGTTTTAGCCAACCCTCACAGGGAACAGCAACATCTTGGCATTGCTTACTGGCTACAGCCAGTGATGTCATCCAAGCGCGCCAACTACCGGAACGCTCGGATGATTGACAGCCCTCCGCCCCTATGGCGGAGGGCTGCCACGCCCCCCAAGCCTCACTGCGCTGGAATCGCTCCATTTTAGAGCGATTCCAGACGCAAGGGAGGGTGGGCAGGCCCAGCAGCAGCTCGCCCGTCCTCTGAGGCAGTGGAGTGGCCCAGGACCTCCGCGGAACTAGCGGAACGGAGTTCCGGGCCGTTCCCCCTGGATGACACCTCTGGCTACAGCAGCAAGGGAGAGGCAGGATTTACATGACAGGGTAAGACTCCTTGCAAAACTTAGAGCTTTGCCCTCCCTGTAGAAACGCCTCTGCAGTTGGCTGACAGCCACAAGCATGCACCAAGGGATCACCCACCAGATCTGGTAACCCAGAGGATGAGGAATTCCAGGACATGCGAGGTGGAGGATTGGGGCCAGGATTGGTTCAGGCCAAGGCCTGATGAGGGTCGGCTAGGGACAGATATATGTGGCAGCAGTAGCACTGATATCATTTTAATAAATGATAACATAATTAATAATAAAAAATAAAATAATAATTAAAAAACCTATATGAATCACATTCCTTTTTGACTAGAACTGATAGATTGATACTGTACAAGTCTCAGCCTGACCCCTAAGTACCAATCAGATATCAGCATAATATGTATGATGCTTCCAAAAGTGCAATTTTTTGCAGATCTGATGATATTTCAGGAAGCTGCCGTTGGTTAAAGTGAGTCACAAAACTTTTTGAAATTGTTCCAAGTGCCCGGTGGCAATGGGGACCACTTTCATGTGTTTTGTCCATAGTCTTCTGATTTCAACAGCCAGGTCTTGATATTTTGTCATCTTCTCTGGTTCTTTTTCTTCTTCTTTAAAGTATTTTTTTATTTACGAATCATTGAACAAAACAAACAGGCAAGTCAATTATAATCAGCACACATTAACATAAAAAATTAATACTTGCCTAGAAAGTTACAGCAAGAAACAGGATATCCTCATCACACACATCACTTTTTTCTTCTAATCGTGATTTCTAATTACTTCTCTAGCAGCCCTTCTTATACCCTCCATGTATTTTCCAATTAAATCTCTTCCACCTAGGTTACATCCACATCATTGTATCTCTTTTCCCCATTCTTCACATGCAGTAAATCAATACATAATTTCCCATTATTAACCAAAATATTTATTAACTAGTCTTAAGAAACATCATAAATTTATTTCTCCTAATTTTTTTCTCACCTTTCTTGAACCCTGGATATTTCTGTAATCCTACCATATTGTACATAAAATATGCTCTCTGATCATATATTAAAATAAGATTTCATATCCTTCATCAACCAAAACATTTCTAATCCCATCTTTATTTTTCCTCTTAATATTTATTCTATATCTTTATATCTGAGGCCAGTATTTTTTTCATTTTTACTCACTTTCCTCTCAACCACTTCCTCCTTGCCATGCATAGACTGTAAATTATCTGCCCATCAAGTGCACAGGGAGGCAGTGCAGGAATTCTATAACCAAACTGGAACCTTCAGCAAGGGAACGCCCGGGGACAACACCAGAATAACATTTAAGGTGAGCCAACAGTGCATGAACCTTAATTGGCATTGGCCTCCTTTCCAACTGCAACAGTGGGGGATCCCCCTTTTCTCCCACCTGCAAAATGCCCCATTTCCCCTTGCCTACTGGCACTAACTCAAGGGCATGCCAACACTGTGTGCCGGCCTGCACAAACAGTACAAGCATGTGTGTACAAGCAGCTCTGCCTACTGCATTTCCCTGATGTATTATATTTGCAGCAAGTGCAGGGGTGTTGAGCCCACTGTGCGCCCACCTTGGACTGGCCAGCAATTCCACCACTCTGGCCCGGAACCCTGGGGTTCCTAATGATCCTATGACCACTTGGGGTCCTGTCTTCGGAGGTAACTTTGGATCTTCGGAGCCAGCTTCAAAGGCTCCCTTTGTGGCCCCCTATGCTGGATCATGGGAGGACCCAATGCGAAAATACTCATCATAAGCCATCCCACCAGGGACCTGCATGGTCCCTGGATGCCCCATAAATCAAGTCCATGTACTTGATTATGATGATAGCCTTCTTTGATCATATCTATAGAACAATGGTCATATTATTATTATTATTATTATTATTATTATTTATTTATTTATTTATTTATTTATTTATTTGATTTTTACCCCACCTTTTTGCCCGGAGGCACTCAAGGCGGCATTACAATATAAAAAAGATACAATATAAAATTAACATTAAAAAGCAATTAAAAACAATGTTAAAAACAATACAATCAACAAAATTAAAACAAATACAATTTAAAAATATAGATGCTATAACCGCAAAGGTGAATGGCTTGAGGAACCCTCCCCCTGTTTTTCTTCCCAGAACTCTGTGAGATCCCATGCCTCACCTTGAACCCCTATGTTCTGACCTTTGCATGGACCAGGATCGCTGGTCCCCGTTGCCTAAGTGAGGCATTTGCCTGGAGTCCTGAGCATGGGATCAACCTTGTCCAAGGAGGCCTTCTCCAGCACCACCAAGCTGGCAGCAAAAGATCTATGCATACCAACATCTTCAACCATACATGGTGAACGATTCCTAACGCTGGGAACTTTTGACATTTCCCCATCATTAGGCATGATAAATCAATCAAATCCAAAGCCCAAAGTTGTACAATTTACTGGCTACTAGACTCCCAAGCTACACCTCTACACATAATACACTAAAAACTCTGAAAACCATCACACCGAGTGATTAAAAAAGCAAAACAGTTCCCCTTCCCAGTAACTCACAGTATGCCTTCAAAGGAACTTAAAATCCTTGGCCCCTCTAAGGAGCTCAGCCCACTAGAAAAACTTCCTTTATTGTCATGGCTGCGAGGAGGCTGTGGCCCCTTTAAATTCAGCTAACTGAAACAATTGTCTCTGGCCCTTTAAGGCCCTGAAGGCCTAGCCACAAAATGGCTGCTGCAATGCAGCCACACAAAGAAGGCTCTGGAATGGCTGCAGCCTGAAGCCCAGGTAAGCCACCACCACCCCACCAAAGCCACCCAGAAGGCTCTCACACCTCCTGCCTTTCCCCCATGCAAGTCTGGCCCCTTAATGGGGCTAGAAGAGCATGATTCCCCCCAAGGGTGGTGGTGGCCAAAGCCCACAGAGGCCTGAAGCTGTCCTTGAACCTTGCAGATCATGATCCTCTCAATAGTGGAGGTGGGGGAACAAAACCCCTGTAACCCCCCTGGCAGGCAAGGTGACCTCTGCATGAGCCTGAGCGAGAAAGGTGTCTGGTGCCTGCTTCAAACAAAACGGCAGGCTGAGCCTTGAAGGCAAAGAGCCTTCAGAATCTCAGCCTGTCCAGCCCCCGCAGCAACAACGGCAGCCAATGAGATGCCCCCATTTTCCCGCCTCTCCCTGGCCTGCAGCAGAGCGCAGGGTAAAGTGGGGACAAAGCTATTGGGGAGTTCCACCCTTACCTCAATCTCTTTGTGTTTTCAACTTTTATTTCTTTTACGGTTGCTTCTAAGTTTGATACATCTCTTTTCAACTCTGCTTTTGTTCTTTGTAATTCATATTGTAATTCCCCGATCTTCAAATCCATCGTCTTCCCAATTTTATCTCTATTTTTTGTATTGCCAGTAGAAAAAATTCTGCTGGCAATACAAATTTTGATGTTGATGTATTCACCTCCGTGATAACAGCTTGCCTCAGTGGTGTCCTTTCATCTATCTATATATATAAAAATGGACGTGGGTATGTGTGTGTGTGTGTGTGTGTGTGTGTGTGTGTGTGTCTGTATGTATGTATGTATGTATGTATGTATGTATGTATGTTATGCATAGGCTTCCCCACGCCTTGACCGAGTGCCACGAAACATGGCACACACGTGCCTGGAAGGAAACACTGCAGGGGTCAGACCTCCCTACAGCCCCCGGTTTTTCAGGGAGGGGGGCTAGAACGTCCAGACCAAGGGGATTGCATTGGACTAGAGGTCTGCTGCCACCCTGTGGTCACAAGCGATTCTGCAGGTTATGTGATACACAGGGACTAATCCAAAACGAAAGTGAAACTGCTTTGCACTGCCTGCGTTGCCCAGGCTGGAAAGAGCTGGATCCAGAGAGCTCCAACACCCAGTCGGATCTGAGAGCTACCTGTTTCCAGAGGGCTGACTGCCCTACCACAGGACCTGCAGGCATGGTTCAGTGAGTGTGACAATTTCATTACGCTCCTTTGCTTGATTCTGTCCCTGTATTCATTCCTTCTCCTAATAGAAGCTGGGGATACTTTGTCCCCTGGGCAACGCCGGGTAACAAAAGGCTAGTTAGTTATAATACTCAATATCAACTGTATGGAGTACATGCTTTCCTTTCTTAGGCCACCAGATGTCCTCCAAGGCCCTTTTTTGAAAAGCAATATGCCCTGAGATGTTAAACAATACATTTTCTTTAGTGAATTATCAGGTGTTGTATCACGAGATCCCTCAGGAAAATCCACATTCCCCTGCGTCGCACTTGAAAAATTAGTCTCAAACAGTCTATACATACCTTTTAAATCACTGTCCCATAAATATTTTCTTCAATTCCAAATCTACTGCATAATTTTGAATTTGAGGAATATCTAAGCTGTCTTGTTTATATTATCCTCATAACAGGGTTTACTTCTTTTTTATTTTGCAGAAACATTCTTAGGTCCTGTATTATAAATTAGTCTTATACTGCCAGATCTTAAATCATAATTCAAATCCTCTTACTTGCCTAATGAAAGCGAAGTTATTAGGGGTCTTGAGCTTTTATCTCAGTTTCTTCAGCCATTCCATGACTTGATCCAGGAGCCTCCATCAACGAACGTTGCCATAGAACACTTGATTATCTTCTTGATCTCTCTTCAGTTCTGGATTTAATTGGGCTGCATTGAGTAATGTAGACTTATTTATGCCTCAGACATCCACTGTTACTGAGCAGAGCTCAGAACAGTGCTTCCAGCCAGCCATTCCTTCAATCGGAAATCTTCTCCAGTTCTTTATCATCGACTATGGCATCTCCAGGAATTGCTACAGCCATTATCCAGACATTTGAACTGAATTAGATCCTGGCCTTCTTACATGTTTCCTTTTTAGTTTGGATCAAGGTGCATTTCACCAAATATCTTAAATGCAGAAGAACCTGGGCCAATGATACCCAAGACATGAGGACCATGCACGGAGGTATGATGCAGTCAGGTATGATCTCTCTGGAGTCCTGCACAGGATGCTGCATAGGTAGCTGTTTCCTGTGAGACTTTTTTCCCCTTTTTCACAAGACTATTATAGACAACCTTCCCCCCACCAATTTTTGGAACATGCGAAGATCATCAGGTCAAACTTATCCTCAGTCTCAGGGCATAGCTAGGTCATTTGACACTTGGGGGCCCATAAATTTTTGACAACCCCCTATACAGTATGAAAATGTTATTTTCAGTAACAGTCATGACATGAGATGAATGATGATAATAATAATGGCCAGAAAATAAACATAGAAAGTGAACTTTAATTGAATTTTGCTATGTGTTTGTCAGTAAACAATTAAAAAAAACATTTTACACCACAAAAAAGAAAACAGTAATTGATTTACTTCTATGCACTGATTTACTTCTTAAAAACAACTCATCTTTACATATTCACATTCAATAGACCAGTGTTTCTCAAACTGTAGATTGGGAGTGCAGTCCTAACCTGGAGTTAGGTCGGCACAGTTAGGCCAGCAAAGTTTGACCAGCACAAGGGAAACTGTAAAGTATGTTTGGACCACTCTAGGAGACACAGAGGCCAGCACACAGATATGCGCCATCCTCGCCGACTCCGAGAGTGGTCCAAATGCGCTTTACGGTGGCCCTTATGCCAGCCAAACTTGTGCCAAACAGCCTACCTGTGCCAGCCTAACTTCGGGTTAGGATTGCACCCTGGGACCCACTAAGTGGGTCGCAAGCCAATTCCAGGTGGGTCGCAAAGCACCTAGAGCAGCCATATTGACAATATTGGAAGATGGGATACTGGAAGGTTGTCAAGCTGGCTGGCATAAGGGCCACCGTGTGTCTCCTAGAGTGTGTCTCCTGGCCTCTGTGTCCAAATAAGGGCATTGCAGCTTCAAGGTAAGAGAACAAACATTTCCTTACCTTGAGGAGGCCTCCTTAACTACTGCTCCACTTGATGCAGCACATGGCCTATTGGCACAGCTATGTCAGTGCTGGAAAGTTGGTTAGGATTGTGCCCTCAGTCTCATTGTTTAGTTTTGAGTTAAGGAAATCCACTTTTTGTTATATAAGGCAGCTGTGTTTTCTTTTTCAGGTTAATTGGCTATAGGTTTTGATAGAACATAGATAAGTCAACACGGATTGTACCCACTTGGCCTGCAGGTAGTTGGAGCTAGCCAGCTTTTGGACTGAATAGAGTGTCCTTATTACAATGTGTACAGTGGGGTGCAGTTTGTGGAACAGTCTTCCCCTAATAATACTGGAAGTAATTGCACTGATGTGTTGAGGTCACAGCCATTAGTTGATGTCGGGGGCACAGCTGTTTTGGCTTCGCCGCAGGGCTCAAGAGCCACTGAACATGTGCACCCCCTTATCCGCTTTGATGACGGATGGGATACAAAAATGTAATATTACTAGTAGTAACAAGATTTATATACCACTTTTCAACAAAAAGTTGTTCAAAGTGGTTTAACTAGTTTCAAGATATGGGAGAGCCCAGTTCTCACAGGGGAGTCCCTTTCAACCTCTCCATAGCTCGGCAACTGAGAGCAGTTGATGGTTGTGCTGGGAGAGGCCGAGGGCAGGATAGAGAAATTCCACAAGCCGCATCTGGCCAGGAGACCAATATGTTTGACACCCTGATGTCCAGAGAAGTCACTCTAAAGAAATATTTACAGTGTAACTATCCACTTTTATTAGCTCAGAAACAAAGATACCACACATTTCACTTGAACATATATCAGAGTTGGATTAAATACCAAAATCATTTCTTTGTACAATGAGAAAAAATAGTTTTATCCTATTTTTTTGTGGAATTCTTCTGTTTTCTTTTTGACTGACATTCTGGGGAAAAAAAAACAATTTTTTTTAGAGGTATTCACTATATCAGTAACATCATTTATTAACTGTTCAGAAATAACAAGCTTTAACAAATATTTTACGGAATTAATCTGTATGCTGGAAATGGGTCTGAGAGGACCCTGAATTTGAATTAGTACACAAACCTTATCAAGAAGGAACTCACTTCTTGATCCAGAGACTGTGGGCCCAATCCTATCCAACTTTCCAATGCTGATGCAACTGCAATGCAGCCCTGAGGAAAGGGACATTTGTTCCCTTGCCTTGAGGAGGCCTTTATAACAGAAGAACATAAGAAGAGCCCTCCTGGATCAGGCCAAAGGCCCATCTAGTCCAGCTTCCTGTATCTCACAGCGGCCCACCAGGTGCCCCAGGGAGGCATGAGACAACAAGATGCTTGCATCCTGTTGCCACTCCCTTGCACCCGGTACTCTGAAAGCCTACTACTAATGTAAGGAGGTTGCACAACCCATCATTGCCTATAGCCCACGATGGACCTTTCCTCCAGAAATCTGTCCAATCCCCTCTTAAAGGCATCAAGACCAGATGCCATCACCACCTCCTGTGGCAAAGAGTTCCACAGATTAACTACCCGCTGGGTAAAAAAGTACTTCCTTTTATCTGTTTTAACTCTCCCAACCCTCAGTTTTAGCGGATGCCTCCTGATTCTGGTGTTTTGAGAGAAGGAAAACACCTCTATCGACTTTATCCCTTCCATGCATAATTTTGTATGTCTCAATCATGTCCCCCCTCAGGCGCTTTTTTTCTAGACTGAAGAGCCCCAAACGCTTCATAAGGGAGGTGCCCCAGCCCCGTAATAATTTTTGTTGCTCTCTTCTGCACCTTTTCCAGCTCCACTATGTCCTTTTTGAGATGCAGTGACCAGAACTGGACACAATATTCTTCATGATGGCCTTCTAACTGCAGTGTGTCTCATTGTCATGGCTGCAAAAGTTGGATAAGATTGGGTCCTGTAACAGCTTAGAGCCTAATCTTATCCTTTCCTCTTTCTGTCATTGCAGCAGCTCCAAAAGGGCAATCATGGCATCCTATGGTAGGGGTGGTAGTTGCAGAGGTCTCCTGTAGGTAGGAGAACAATAGTTCCTTTATCTGGAGGTAAGCCTCTGCAGTGCAGAAGGGTTTCCTCAGATGTGCCTTTTCACCCCTACTCCTCCCTCACATCTGGATCACTCCTTAATGGGGGTTTGCCTAGGTGGCACAGAAAGATGGGCGGCAGCAATAGGGTGATGTTGCCCGACACACTGCGAGTCAGCAAAGGCTCTGTGCCTTTGCAAGAGAGGAACTGACAACATGTGGCTTACCACTGTCAATATATATACCTACCTAATCCCACCAGCCCCAAGTGCCAATGCAGCTGAGCCAAAAATGTGCCCATTGCATCCTATGGTGTGAGGGCAACACAATGGCAAACCTGTGTAAGCCCTGGCGCCACCTATAGGTCTCCTATAGGGAAAAGGAAAGGAGCAGGAACATTTCAAACAGAGGGCATACAGTCTGGCATGTGTCATTGCTATTATGTATTTAACAATTTGTATCTTGCCTTTCCATTATAGAAACAAATATAGAACATTATATAAAACGTGTTTAAGAAGATACACCAACTGATGTTTCTCTATGCTCAGGATCCACACAGGAATGTTTTCCCTTGACCCCAAGGTCATCCCTCACTTGATATTTTTCACAGAGTACCTTCATGAAGATGTAATTTCACTAAATTAAAATTCTGTGGGCCCAATCTATCCAACTTTCCAATGCTGATGCAACTGCAATGCAGCCCTGAGCAATACAAGGGGTACCAATTGTGGACGTATCTCTAGTATCCACTGATTACCACATAGTATCTTTCTCACAATATCCCTGTGACCTACTTGGTATTACTGTAGATCCCCATTTTACAATGGTAATCTGTTCCAATGACACCATTGTTTTTTTTTTGGGGGGGGGGAATCATCATGATTATCAAGTTACAGAATATTGTAATTATAGGACACAAGGGATAAGGCTGTGTTCCACACAGCTACAAGGTTAAAAACACGGCTATTAGCTGAGATGCGATCAAACGTTTGCATTTGCACTGTAATTGGCTTATCTATTGCCTCCAACATCCTGCTGGTGACAATTGTGAGCCCATCATAAAGTGAATAACTTATCATATAGTGAAGCATTCTATAAGGAACCTTGTTTTACTCTCGAGTGTTGATTGTAAAGTGATTTGATCATAAATTCAACCCATTGTGAAGTGGAGATTCATTGAATAAGGGGAAAAGACAGAAGTCATTAATGAAATCCAAACACCCCACCCCGTAATTCTCCACAGTTTAAGCCCAATCTTTCCCCCTATGCAGGATAGGACCAAGAGATTCTGGTGCTTGAGGCTTTGGGCAGAATTTTCACCTACTTCCTGGCAATGGGGTAGAATGGAAGAAGAAGAATGGGAGAAGAATGGGTGGAGTGGAATGTCCTATGGCCACCACGCTCCATACTTCCTTTTCCTCTTGGTATAATCCTGGGTGTGGAAGCAGTGGAGGTGAGCAGAGGAACTAGCTGCTTCCCTCCAGTCTGCAATCATGGGTGGACCAAACTTGGCCATAACCCCCTGCTCCTTTCTCACAAACGTTCTGCCCTCTTCTGCCTACACTGCAGTGTGAGCATTGGTCATGAACCAGAGGCATAGGCAAGAATCTGTTTCTGTATGCCCAGTCGGGCAGATTCTGCAGTATGAGAAGTATGAGAAGCTGGCTTTTGGAAATGAAATGGCCAAGGGATGCAGCATTTACAGAGAGAAGTGCCACAAGAAGAAAGTGGGGAGGCTGCAAAAAAGAGGTGACAAGATCCCACATGTGCCATCACTGCTGGATCCATCCCTACTACCACCTCCCTTCCCCCCGTTCCTCCCCTACCTTGCCAGGTTTCGTCCCCTTCTGCCTCTTTCCTGCGCAACCCTCACCCCACCACTACATTATCTGCTTCAGTGGGCACAACAAGGAAACAGTCTGGAAACAGTCAGTGAGCACTACCACCTCTTGCAGCAGCACTCCCAAAATGGACAACAACAGAGCACCCCATGCTATTAGCAGCCATTCCATCCCAAACACTTCCATGTGAAAGCCAGAACCAGTGTAATTCCTCCTCCTCTAAATGACACCCCTCATCTCTCTCACTTCTATTATTTTTCAGTGATAATACTTTCCAGGTTCACCCTTCCTGCTCTGGAAAATGGACAGTGTGATCTCCCCAGCAGCTGGTCTTTGCAGACCAGCCCTGGCTCCAGAACTACATCAGGTGGCTTTCCCAGACAGTGGTACAGATGCAGGGCAGTGCACCGCATTAACTTCCAGGTTTGTTGGATGCCAACTGAGAAGCAGCATCGGCTGCTAGCAGCAACCTCAGGAAGCGCTTCCACCATTGTGCCTCCTGGATCCCCATAGCAGGGATCCCCATGTTCTTACTGTCACCTCTTGGTGTCCCCTTACCCCACATCTCCCTGTTTCTCTTCTACTATTGGTTCTCAAATCCTTCTCGAAATAATGCAGTCTATTGAAATGATGCAAAATGATGTTTAGAGCCTGATCTCATTACTTTCTACACAATGTCCCTGTTCTTACAAGCTATTTTCATTACAGATTGTCCTCAGTTGACAACTACTGGGGGGGGGGGAGGGAGGAATGTCGCTAGCAATTTCTATAGATAAATTCTGTTAAAAATTCAATACTGCTCGAAATTTTTGAAAGGCGGTATCGTTTTGTGCATTCTTTCATCCTACCTCTCCTCTTCAGCCATATTATCTTGTTGCCGAGAAGAGAATTGGCTTAAAATGGTTCCTATTGTGGGGAAAGCATTTAAAAAGGCAAACAACCAAATGAGATTGCATGAGGATCATTTTTATTACACCTGCGCAGGCGGGCCAATCTCCCTGCCCCACTCAGCAGGCAGAGAAAAAGGCAAAGGCCTACAATTCCAAATCATTTTTATATCCCTCTCCCTCCCAAGCTGCTGCTTGGTGGAAAATTACTACACCGCGGCTGGGACATGAGAAGCTCTGTGTCAATTGGGCCTTGAGAATATGCTGTGACCATTTTGATAAGGGAGGTGGCTCTGCTGGCTTGAACCAGTTCCCTGTCTATTGTGCAGGGCTAGCAGGTTACAGGTGGGGGCAAATGAGTGAAAACAATGAGAGCAAAGAGAGAAACAGTTACATACTTCAGCAGCTTTAGACAAGTGACTAAGCAAAAGACTTAAGATGGCTGCACTTTGGTTCGATGGCAACAGTCTTATCATTTCTTCAACAAACATCTCTCTCTTTTTTTGCATAAAGTTTTTATTTATATATAAAGGAATTTGGTAAGGGATACAGAAAAAAACCTGGGAAGGGGAATACATACAAGGAATAAACATTAGGAAACCCGTTACTGTGTGACTAATTCTTTTACTATATAGTCTAATGACATTCTATATTTTTCCATCATCGGCTGTGTATAGCTTATCATTATAAACTAAATTGAAAATTTAACTCAAGTTTTCACCTATACTAACATTGTTTATCCATCCAATCGTAAAGTAGATTCCAACATTGAATGGTTTTATCTGACTTCTCACTGACTTCTCAAATGGAAATATCCATTTCTGCAATCTCATATATTTTCGCAATTAATTGTTCAGTATTTGGAGTCTCTTCATTTTTCCACATTTGCGCATATAACAGTCTAGCCGCAGTTACCACATGTATAATAATACATTTTTTTAGCCGTTTCCTGTATATCTGAGACAATGTTTAACAAAAATATTTCTGGCTTAAATGGTATTACTATATACATAATATATATACTATATATAGAGTATATACTATATATAGTATATACTATATACTGTATACTATATAATATCTCTATCTATCTATCTATCTATCTATCTATATTACTATATTCAATATTTCCACCAATATCTGTCAAACTTGTTCCCAAAAATTTTTAGCCTTTGGACATGTCCACCACATATGATAATATTTTTACATTTCCAACATTTGTTCGACATATTCTTATACATTTTAGCCAATTTCCCAGGAGTAATATGCCACCTATAAAACATTTTGTAAATAGTTTCTTTAAAAGATGACGCTTTGGTAATTTTTATATTCGTTTTCCATATCTTCTCCCATTCTTCCAAAGAGATTATGTATCCAAAAATTTTTGCCCATTTAATCATAGACTCTTTAACGTCTTCATCCTGCATTTTCAAATCCAACAAAGTTCTATACATTATTTTAACATATTTTCTTTTATCTTCTAAATTTTTTTTATCAAATTCTGTCATATCAAAATATAAACCACTCTTTTTGTCCTCTTTTAATCTTGATTTAATCTGTAATTCCGACCACCAATCTAGGATATTATCCTTCTTTTGTAATTGTTCTTTAGACAGCAAATTACCATCGCCATCCACCAATCTGCATATGATCTATTATGGTCCTCTCTAAACCAGTCAACAAACATATCTTGTTTATCCTTATATCTACGGAGGTACGTGAGCAAATGAGTGATGTGGCGTTTGACTCGCTCTTGTTCATTGTTGTCACTCCTTGGTCAAAAAGAGAATGGAAATCACTATTTTAATATACAAACCAATCAAACTACAAAAATGCCAGACTCCACAGGCTGTATTTCTTAAACCATTTTGGTGACAGGTTCATTCCTACTTTTCTGGTTCAAACACTTTTCTGGTTCAAATCTCACTTTTTGAACTTCATGGGTCTGCAATTAAATGGGCAGCCCAATCCTAACCTGCTCTGGCACAAGTTATCCTTACCCCAGGATAAGCCCAAGCAGCCTTAATAGGGCTACTCAGAGTTGTGCCAGGGCCAATCGGGCCAGGAACAAGACTCTGGGTGCCTGCGACCCAGCAACAGAGCCAAGCTGCAGTGCACCAAGTAATGTGGAGGTCCCTGCGGACGTGGGGGCAGGCCCGAGGGGGCACACACCTGTAGGGGCAGGCGCAGTGGAGCCAACCCCCCGTGCCAAGCCCAGGCATTCTTCCGGCCTTGCATCCCTATGGAGAGGGCAGGGCTGGGGCTTCTCCAACAACCCCCACAGTCTCCAAATCGACTCCACCTTGGCAGATGCTCCCAGGGGAGGGCTGAATCAGGGGGGAAGAACATGGGATTGGGCTATACAGCTGTCTGTCCCCTAGGGGAGGGCACACTCTGTGGAGAAGGGGGTGGAGTCTACCCCTCAAAAGGGCTCCCAGCCGGTGATGAGAGGCAGAAGGAGTTAGGCAGCTTGCTGTTGTGGAAGCTCAGTCTGCCTTTACCATAAAAGACCCTGTAGGGGAGGAGGACCAGAGTGGAGCAACCCGTGACTCTGACCTTTTGAGGCCTTTCTTGAGCCGAGAAGAGTGCTTGAAGCTCCAAAGGAGGGACTGACAGGTGGGGTGGTCCTGATGCCCCCCGCGCCCTGGACACAAGTGCAAACCCCAACCCACCCCCCCACATTTTTAAAAAAGAACAGTCTTGGATTACTTTAATTTGGAAGACTGCTTGTGCTGTACAGGTTCCTTCTATCTGGATCCTGTGTATTAAAAGTACCTGCTTAGTATGGAGAAGTGCTTTTCTAAAATGCACACTGGGTGCCTAATTATACTGGCAAAAAACTGAATTAAACATTTTTGCTCTTATTCAGACCTGCTCCTGCCTCCCCCTTGCAATGTGTTCCTGATAAGGAAGCTTACTGAACCTAAAAAAAGCGTTAAAAAAAACACTGCCCTTTCCTGATACATGCTTCTCTCTTGATCATGCAAATTTTGCAGCTTTTCAAAAAAGACTATAGAAGCATCTGTGCATTTGCAGCTGTATATTTTCTCTGCTACTGCTTGACAAATCTATATATTTCTCTAGGACCTGGAAATTATTCCCTTGGCTATCAAGGCAGATTTAGCTAGAAATCGCTCACAAGAAATCAGCACTTACTGCTTAGCAGAGTAAGCAAGTACTTTAGTATAGAGTAGAAAACACCAAGGAGTATAAAAAGGAGGAGAAGCTGGCAACTTCTCTGTTCCATCTCTCCAGACCTGGGTAGGCAAAAACAATACATTAACCTGTTTGTGTCAATACCCATGTCCTGCTTATAAACACATAAAGTGACATTGGGAGGGGGTTGCCAAGGAACAGACCACCATGATGTGAGATGTCCCACATCCCAAAAGAGAATATCAGACACATTCATGTCAAAGGGGTGTGATGAGACAACAAGATTATCAGAAGCAATAGACTGCCTTACACTGGATATGTAAGAACTCTAAGGTGTATTTCTACAGAGAAGCGCCTTGCATAGGCAGAGTTTATGAGAGGGGGATACAGGGGGTATTTTGTACCGAGTCCCAGAGTCAAAACAGGGCACAAAAGCTTAAGGAGGGGCCCAGAAATTTCCAGATGTTTTAATCTCACCCAGACTTGCTGCCCGTGTAGGATGCTGGGCGGGGGGGGGGGCCTACATATGTGCCATGCCAAGGAATGCATACACAACATTCCATAACACAATGCTAAATCTGGGAGGACACTGGCGTCCTTCAGTGACTCTTTGGCATGTGGATCTGCCGACCATGGAGGAGTGTATCAGAGGAGCCCAGGGACACAGCTACTGGGCAAGAGCTGCTGGAGACGTTTTGGTTCATGCAGGACCCCTTTCTAGTGTGATCCTAAAAAGGATGGCGCTACTTTTCTGCAATGAGTAACGGATTTTAGAGAGACTAAGGGGTGTGTTTGGCTTTCTGTATTACTGTATCTAACTGCCAATGCTGCATGGCAGGTTAATCTGGGCTCCACATTGGGAAGCCTGTTAGACATGGGCTCCCTCTTAACACCCTTCCCTCACCTTGTTTTGCCTCCCCCCATTCTGCCCATCCCTGCTGAAAACCTCCCCCAGCTTTCTTTCACCCCATTTCTTCTATCTTTGAGAAAGGGCCCAAAAGAAGATTTGTACCCCAACATAATTTGTCTCGGAGTTCCTGGGCATAGGCATGAAATTCACCATGAATACCACTCCTAATCTTAACAGCAATCCGAATTTGGTCTTAAATTTTGCTCTCTCTATGTGTGCATAGAAACACATCAGTTCTTAATTGAAATCTCTTTGCGGTGCACAGTTATTGAGTTCTGTTGCCAGAATGGTACCATATTTCTGCTCAACTATGGCTGGAGTCCTATGTTAGCTGCCTTGAGAGTGTCTCCATTGGAACTCATCCCAAAGTTCTGTGTTAGGAAGTTTTGAGAAAAGAGTCGAGGTATAAATAAGCTGGGAACAGTTTTCATATTGCTGCAACCATGTCACAAATGGTTGTGCAAACGATATATTCTCCTACTTTTACAGTAGAAGTCACATACAAAGAACCAACAACTTCATGATCATAGAGGTTAAGAATGAAGATTGTGATATTCCTGGGAAGGAATATCAACCTGTGAAAAATCACCCAGGAATGGAAGTTTGGGGGAGAATAGATCCTTCAGTTCTCCGGGCGCTTAATGAATAGACAACGAAGAGTCGGGCTGCCTCTGCTGACTTGGTCTGCAACCTACGCAAAGAAATGTTTTCTATCCTACATGGGAAACTGTCTGCATTTATACCACAAGCAGGAACTGTGCACGTGTGTGTGTTTCCCTATAAATGGTTTAGGAATGTTTTTCTCTGAATTGTGTATTTGTACCAAAACCAGAGAGATACAAGCTTACTTTGCAGGAACAGGATTTCGTCTCCTCCAGAGCAAGGGGCTCCTTAAACACAGGTGATGCTAGGAGCTGAACTTCTCCGCAGCCAGATGGGCTCCAAGGACTGCGCCACAATTTCCTTCCGTAGGTAGGTAGCAGAGTGTGCCAAGAAAGGGAACGTTCTGCTCCCTGGGAGTGCTCCTTCTGGTTCTGAAGTGTACCAGCTCTCCTCCCTAGGCTAAAGCCTTTCCTGCCCTTTAGTGCACTCTGTGCAGTCTTTCAAGTTGCCCCATTTTACAGGGTGTATGCACAGGGTGTTCCTTGAATCATATGCGCTGAATTCCTCCACAGCCAGTTGGCTGCTCCAGGAGTCATTTTTGAGGCAACCTGAAAGTACATTCCATGCCCATTTAATGTTGCACGAAACTGAACGCCTTGCTCAAAAATTCCTTTTCTCTATTAAAGCAGAAAGAATCAATTTAAGTACCCCTTGTTGTGAAACTTGTTTCATGTGGACCTTTTTTTGTATTAGAGGTGGGAGTGAAGAGAACTCCTCGTGTTTAGGTGAGGGTGACTGGCTTCATTGGGGTAAAGTTAAAAGCAGAACCTCATGGCTGCTCTCAGGGAAGACTGGCCTCAGCATGTGCTGTGAGAGCTGGTTGCAGTCAGTCAGTGAGAGGTAAAACTCGGTAGGGTATCTTTTGTTTTTCCTCTTGAGTTCCTCTCAGTTAGTTTATAAACAGAGGGTTTTACTATAGGGAGGAGTCCTGTGGGTGGGAGTCTCCTAGCTTGTGAGTTTACTACTTGGGTTTTACAGTTCAGAGGCTCTGTAATTTTACTTATAACTTTGAATATATGTTAATAAAAAATCGGGTTTTTATTCCTTCTGGTTGGTTTTCCGTTCAGATGGGTTAGCCCAGGAACTCCCTTTTATTGGATTAAGCCTGGGCTGGTGGCAGTGGCAGCTACCGAAGGGAGGGAAGTTACCCCTCACCATGTTATGATTCAAAAGTTCTTTAAGCCATGGGGGTCTGTCTCCTTGCATCTCTACTGTATTTTACGTACATTGCCCACTCCAGCCGTCACAATGTTTGGACTGACCTCCAGTCCTACCAACCTATTCAGTGCCAACCCATGGTGCACTTGTACTCTCTAACAAGGGCTTCACCTCAGTTCACAAGTATATATCAATTTCATTGAGGCAATTTTCCTCCACATCCACACAATTCACCAATGCAGTTTCATATATTTCCAGGAGTTTTAGTACTACTACAAACATACAAAGCCTGTTAAAAAGTCCCTCTACCTTCACATGAGGCCAACACAAGAGGGCTTTCAACCAACAGAACATGAATAGTCAAGGCAGACCATAATACAACAAACTAAATAATGAGAATTATCTTCTTGCCATCTTTTTTGCAGCAGCACTCCTCACTATAAGGTTAGATAAAACTCACTGGCTCTCTCACTCTCTCTGTAATAGGGCTTTTATGTCAGCCCATTGTAATGCCTTCCCCTCGAAAGATCTTAGGGGCAGATTTAAAGGCCAACCAAAGGAGGAACGCAGGTGCAATTGTCTGTCTGGGGATATAGATTCTCCATCCCACATCCTGTTATACTGTTCTGGGAAACAGGAGCTGTGCTCCAAATTTCTCGCATCTTTATTACCTAATCTGGGACAGAGGGAAGAAATGTTATTACAAAATCTGTTAGCAGGAAAGGATGAGTACTGTACTAGACAGGTGGCCGTATTTCTCAAGCTATGCATAGGGGATAGTCATACTGTCTGTTCTTAAAATGAGTGTATTATCATGTTGTTTGTATGTTGTATTACTGTAAGTTAATTTTAATATGCCAATAAAGGTTCAGAATCAGAATAGTTCACTGACTTAAATACCTTTCTTCATTCCTACAGCCACCAGTTATCAATTCCCCATCAGAGACTGTTAAAGCCTTCTTTACTTTCAAGATGTCCCCAATCATTCCAATCACTTACAACCCTTACAATTATTTAGGCACTTTTTACCAACTCTCCTTTCCCATTTCTACTTTTACCTAAATAAGACAACTAAATGCACAACCCCTGTGACACCTAGCAAATAAAGCATTACTTCAGACTTGTGCCCAATTGTGTCTTGGTGCCTTCCATCATACCATTTCAGTGCTTCATCCAGTGGAATCTATATGGCTCAGAGCTCTGTGGGATAGCTTCTGATTAATCCTGATCTGCCTGGGCACCACGGGCACAGCAGTAACAAAATGGCTACTGCTGCATCCAGTGGCAGTCAGGCAGCCGCCAGAGGTGCCTTAGGAGAAAGGAACGTTCATCCCCTTTCCCCAGTAAGCCCAAAGACCTGCCAATGGGTCTTCTCGTGTCTATGCCAGCCATTTTATCAGGGCAGATGGAAGCATTTCCATATCAGGCCATGCAGCCTAATACGGAGGATAGGATTCAGTGGCAGTGGTCAGCCCCCTCAGTTCTGCCCTCTCTGCCCACCCGGAAAGCATGCACCGTGGGGGCCAGCAAACTCACTGCCCTCCAGCCCTGCTATGCTGCCTCCAGGACAGTTGATTGAAGAGATGCCAGAAAACAACCTCATGTTCCATCAGAATGTTCTGGTTTGTGGGATGCAGTGAGCCAGAAGGAGCACAGTAAGAGAACCAATGACCCAGGCCAAGATCTGATAATATAAACATTTAAACGATAAAGAGAACATCATCAGGTCTCATTCAATGACTGAGAGCGCAATCCTAAACTGAGTTAGGCCAGCACATGCTAAGCCAGCAAAATTTGGCCAGCACAAGGGCCACCGTAAAGTATGTTTGGACCACACTTGGAGTCAGAGAGGCCAGCACACAGACGTGAGCCATCCTCCCTGACTCTGAGTGTAGTCCAAACATGCTTTATGGTGGCCCTTGTGCTGGCCAAACTTTGCTGGCTTAGCTTATGCCCGCTTTCCACTTTAGGATTGTGCTCTGTTTGAGAATATTATTCATTTATTACAGATCCTATAAATGTAAGAGTTCATACATTTTAAATACCCATAAAAACTAGCATCTTAAGACACTCAGAGAATCATCTAAGTGGTTTGTAACAGAACTTATGTAAGATACTATTCCATTTATAATGTTTCATAAGCAATATATGCAAGCCCCCAACTGAAGGGCATCCAAATTATAAATGTCCCAACTTATTTAAAAAGATTTTTACCCCGCCTTTATGCCCGAAGGCACTCAAGGTGGCAACTTAAGGTGCACAGGTGAAATGGTATGAGGGAAGGCACCAAGACACAGGTGCAACTTAAGGTGCACAGGTGCAGCCTTTTGCCCAGGTGCAGCCCGTCCCCTCCAAAGCTCACAGAAAACGTAGTTTAAAAACTCAATAATTGCTTGCAGATAGAAGAAATTTGTGCCCATTCAATTGCAAAGAAATCCCCAGGCTTGGAGCCAGACAGCCTAAAACAGGCGAAGGCTCATCAGAGCTGAGTTCCAGATCTTTCTTGGCATTTCAAGACTCACAACCCAACCCTGTCATGAAATTGTGCTGACAGAACTCATGTTTCCACCAGCCCAAGTCAAAGGCCACTGGTGTGCCAATGGTGCACAGGCTGTCTGCCAGTGCAGTTGGCTGTCAGCTGCAAGCATGCACCAGTAACCTCTGGAGCACCCACAAGATCTGGTAACCCAGAGGACAGGGAGTTCCACAGTATTCGAGGGGAGGATTGCAGTCTGGATCAAGGGCTTGATAAGGGTGGGCTATGAGGAAGACATAGATGACAGCAGTGGTGCTAATATCCTCTGCCCTTGCACTAGACTCCACACCCATTTTGACTCACTCAGGGTCCAAATCAGAAGATCTGGTACAGATCTGAGTAGGTCTATTGAGGACCTGGTACCCTGGGGGCAGGGAGTTCCAGGGCAGTTGAGGGGGAGGACTGGGCCTGGGATCGGGACAGGCCAGGGCCTGATGAGGGTGGGCTGGGGCAGACATAACATAAGAAGAGCCCTGCTGGATCAGGCCAAAGGCCCATCCAGTCCAGCTTCCTAGATCTCACAGCGGCCCACCAGGTGCCCCAGGGAGGCACGAGACAACAAGATGTGGAAGCAGTGTCGCTTATATCTGTTGTTGTCGGTGGTGGTAGTGGTTCTATTTTATTTATTTCATTTTTAAGAACTATCAAAGTGTAACAAATGGAGGTCCTGAAAACCATCTCTCATTGGTTCAGGCTGTATACATTTCTGAATGCATGGAAAATAAACTGTATTTGCCCAGTTAGCAGGTCAAGCCTGTGCAAATTCCTGCCCAGTGGTGCCTCGGGCCTAGCATGAGCTGTGTTGCATCCTGTGTGGGGATTCTGCAGCCTGGTGATCTCCACAATGTTTTAAGAAATGTTCATCCCCTTGCCCTGGGGCAAGCACTAGCATCTGCAATTGGTCTATTTGGACCTGTACAAGCCATATAGCTAGCACATATCCACATTTGCATGAACTGGCAGATAAAGCCCAGGACAGAGGATAGGATGCAGTGCTCACCACTGCCACCAAGCCCATCTCACTGTAGGTTCTGTTTCCATTCAATTTTTTTAAAAAGGGAAATTCCCTATTTTTTTTTTAAAAAAATTGCATGTTTCCTATAAAAACTGCCTAATGACAGGTCTGTCAATTCTTCAAGCCAATTCCAACATAATCTTACATTATCCATAGCAGACCCAATTAAAATAAGATGATAATCCAGAGGTTCCCAAACTGTGTGTTGTGATACCTGGGGTGTTGTGAGGCCCTCACTGGGGCATTGCGGAATGGCCACCACCTGAGAAGGAGACCATGATTCTACCTTTCCAATAGTGGCAGAAGGCTTGGCACAGCAGGTTAGAGATTCTGCCTGCAGTTTTTGCCCTTCCACCTAGAGCCTCTTATCAGCATTTGTGGGGTTGCTGCAGGTCTTTGAACCCAAAAGTGAATGATGATGACATCATCGAGATGAAATGCATAGTCACTATGTCTGCCATTCGTTGTAATGGGACTTGCACGAGAAGGCTTTAAGGGGCTGGGGATGGGCTAGACAGCAGGCTGAAGATGATAGAATATTAAGTAGTCCTTCCTGCTGAATTGTGATCCCTACTCAGAAGGGAAAGAATATTTGAACCAGAAATAGCTAGTAGGAGTAAACAGCAAAGGCAAGGTCTAAGTAAAGCTCTGAATGTTTAAAATAGGATAGAGTTTGGGGATGAAGGTAGATGTGTTCTTTTAAAGAACATTTGGACGCAAATCCACAGAGCTTTCCTTGCTTTTACCTGGTAAAAGTGACAGCAAGAGTTCAAAAACCATCATTAAAACATTCCCTGTTCTGAGGTTTATGGCTTGAGAACACTCACTACTCAACGTGGTCTGGTAGTGCCACCTCATGGTTAAACCAAGATTAGGACATCAATCTTAACAACTCCATTAGATCCTGGCCTTCTTACATGTTTCCTTTTTAGTTTGGATCAAGGTGCATTTCAGCAAATACCTTAATGCAGGAGAACCTGAACCAATGAGACCCAAGACATGAGGACCATGCAGTCAGGTATGATGCAGTCAGCTATGATCCCTGCACAGGAAGCTGCACCAGTAGCTATTTCCTGTGAGATTTTTTTTCTTTTTCACAAGATTGTTTCATAGACAACCTCCCCACCTCTTTTTGGAACATGTGAAGATCATCAGGTCAAACCTAACCTCAGTCTCAGGGCATAACTAGGTCATTTGATACTGGGGGCCCATACATTTTTGACACCCCCTTATATGACTAAATTATTTTCAGGATTAGTCATGACATTAATAATAATAATGACCAAAAAAATAAACATAGAAAGGGAACTTTAATTTGGTGTGTGTGTGTGTGTGTGTAAAAACATCATATACATATAGGGTTACCAGGTACAAACTTGGACATAGTGCCTATACATACGTTAACCATTGTAGATAAGAGGGAATTTTGGCTTTTGAAACCCTTCCATGATAAGCTGTACCTGCTCAAATATCCTATTCTATACAATGGTTAAAGGTATAGGCACTATGTCCAAGTTTGTATCCGGTAACCCTACATATATATTCATGTCAGTAAACAATATGAAAAAAATCATTTTACACCACAAAAAAGAAAAAAGTATTTGAATTACACTTTATAATAACAGAGAGATTTTTTAAAAAAATGTTTACATATTCACATTGAAAAACCAGTGTTTCTCAAACTGTGGGTTGGGACCCAGTAAGTGGGTCGTGAACCAATTTCAGGTGGGTCGCAAAGCACCTAGAGCAACCATATTGAAAATATGGGAAGCCGGGACACTGGACAGGGGGGAAGACTGAATGGTTAGTTTGCTTGTGTCAAGGTTTTAAGTAGGCCTTTGTTCCTTTCTGATTCACTTTCACATTGGAAAAAAGGCGGAGAAATAACCCAACTGATTGCTGCATTCTCAGGAAAGCAGCAGGCTCTGGCATCACAATGACGCTTTTGGCCATTACATCACTTCAGATGCATCCGAGACAGACTGCCCTTCTAAAGAGTAGGTCCCGATGCTAAAACGTTTGAGAAGCACTACAATAGATAGTGTAGCCAGACTGCAATTAGTCTGTCACAGTACTGAATAATAACTTGTGTCTTTCTTACAAGGTGCACAGTGGGGTGTAATATGTGGGAAATTGCTCACTGAGAACACAGGCTTTACCTGCATATCTCTGCCTGGAGATGCCAGGGACTGAACCTGGGATCTTCTGCATGCAAGGCTAGCGTTATATCAGTGAGTATCAGTATATCCCATCTACTGAACCTCACCAGTTCACATTGTAATAAAGACACTCCATTCTCTCACATTACTGTAGTGAGGAAAAAGTGGGTGGGGGACACATGCACTGGTGTACCTGGCTGGGGTCAAGGGTTGCAAATAACCCAGGGTGCCACGTGGCAGATGGGCCTCATCTTGCACTCTGCTTGATCCAGCCACCCACCCCCTTAAAAAAAAAACCCATTGGGTTTTGTCATTGGGTTTGTTAAAGGGGAAGAGGGTAGCTTCTGTTAGTGCGGCAAGGAACCGCACCAAGCCTGGCTGAGAGCTCGCAGCCAGGCTTGGCTCAGTTCCAGCCTGCGCTGCCTTAAGGGCAGCCACATTCTAACACCAGAAGTAACTGCACTGATATGATGCGGTTACAGCCATTAATTCCAGTCAGGGATGCAGCTGTTTTGACCTTGCCCCAGGGCACAAGAGCACTGGGATCGCACTGAACATGTGCACCCCTTATCCGCTCTGATGAAGGATGGGATACAAAAATGTAATATTATTAGGAGTAACAAGATTTATATACCACTTTTCAACAAAAAGTTGTTCAAAGTGGTTTAACTAGTTTCAAGATATGGGAGAGCCCAGTTCTCACAAGGGAGTCCCTTTCAACCTCTCCATAGCTCGGCAACTGAGAGCAGTTGATGGTTGTGCTGGGAGAGGCTGAGGGCAGGACAGAGAGATTCCACAAGCCACATCTGGCCAGGAGACCAATATGTTTGACACCCTGATGTTCAGCTTCAGAGAAGTCACTCTAAAGAAATATTTACAGTGCAACTATCCACTTTTATTAGCTCAGAAACAAAGATACTACACATTTCAATTCAACATATATCAGAGTTGGATTAAATACCAAAATCATTTCTTTGTACAATGAGAAACTCAAAAAATAATTTTATTTCATTCTGTCTGTTGTTTTGGTAGATTTTTTTTCCGTTTTCTTTCTTTTTGACTGAGGTTCTGGAGGGAAAAAACAAGAAGATTTTAAAGGCATTCACTACATCAGTAACATCATTTCTTAATGTTATGTCGAGAAACTGTTCAATAATAACAAGGTTTAACAAATATTTTAAGGAATTAATATCTATGCTGGAAATTGGTCTGAGTGGACCCTGAATTTGAATTAGTACACAAACCTTATCAAGAAGGAACACACTTCTTGATCCAGAGACCGTGAGCCCAATTCTATCCAACTTTCCAATGCTGATGCAACTGCAATGCAGCCCTGAGGAAAGGGACATTTGTTCCCTTGCCTTGAGGATGCCTTCATTACTGCCTTCCAACTGCAGTGTGTGTCCCATTGGCACAGCTGCATCAGAGCTGGAAACCTGGATGTGATTGGGCCCTGCAACACCTTAAAGAGCTACTGCACAATCTTTTCCTTTCCTCTTCCCGTCAATGCAGCAGCTCCAAAAGGGCAACCATGGCATCCTATGGTACGGGTGGTAGTTGCAGAGGTCTCCTGTAGGTAGGAGAACAATAGTTCCTTTATCTGGAGGTAAGCCTCTGCAGTGCGGATCTCCTCAGATGTGCTGTTTCACCCATACTCCTCCCTCACATCCAATGGTGTGAGGGCAACCCAATGGCAACCCCGTGTAAACCCTGGCGCAACCTATAGGTCTCCAGGTGATATGCCACAGCTATTGATGGCCTAGGTCTTGAGGAGGGAAAAGGAAAGGGGCAGGAACATTTTTTTTAAAAAAGGCCTATGGTCTGGCATGTGTCATTGCTATTATGTATTTAACAATTTGTATCTTGCCTTTCCATTATAGAAACAAATAGAGAACATTGTATAAAACATACGATTATGAAGACACACCAACTGATGTTTCTCTATGCTCAGGATCCACCCAGGGATGTTTTCCCCTGACCCCAATTTCATCTCTCACTTGTTATATGTCATCTGTCATACGTTTCATAGAGTACCTTCAAAAAGATGTAACTTCACTAGATTAAAATTCTACAGCGCATGGGGTACCAATTGTGTACATCTCTCTATATTATCTCTAGTATCACTGATTACTGCATCATATCTTTACACAATACCCTGTGACCTACTACTTAGTAATTACTACTACTTAGTATTACTGTAGACCCCCATTTTACAATTGTAATCTGTTCCAGTGACACCATTGTTTTGTGGAAAACAGTCATCATGATTATTAGTTCACACAATATTGTAATTATAGGACACAAAGGACAAGGCTGTATTCCACACAGCTACAACACGGCTATCAGCTGAGATGCCAGCAAATGCTTGCATTTGAACTGTAATTGGCTTATCTATTGCCACCAAGGTCCTGATGGTTACAATTGTGAGCCCATCATAAAGTGAATAACTTATCATATAGTGAAGCATCCTATAAGAAACCTTGTTTTACTCTCGAATGTTTATGATCTCAATTTGATCATCAAGTCAACCCATTGTAAAATGGAGATCCATTGAATAAGGACAGAAGTCATTAATGAAATCCAAACACCCCATCCTGTAATTCTCCACAGCCCAGCCTTGGCTTCAGGATGAGATCAGGTGCCTTGCCCAGACAGCGGCACAGTTGCAGGGCACTGCACTGCGTTAACTTCCAGGTTTGTTGGACGCCAACTGAGAAGCAGCATCAGCTGCTAGCGGTTGGACAACCTCAGGAAGCGCTTCCGCCATTGTGCCTCCTGGATCCCCATAGCAGGGATCCCCATGTTCTTACTGTCCCC
>JAJKFI010000018.1:118478-132351 GCA_029204185.1 Lerista edwardsae | reverse complement strand
CCGTAGTAGCGATGACTGTCAGCCTCCATACGGGCTATTTTTTGATGATAATTCCTGTTGCAGACCATTCAAACATACAGTCAGTTGAACTCCAGGAAGAAATGAATTCATGTCAATAACTGTCATTGCATTAAACTGCATTCATCTTGACTGAAATTATATAATCTGCCTTTTTAAATAAAACAACATATTGCATTTTTATAGAATCAGTTTTGCACAAGCCATATTGGTAAACATTTTATTTGAAAATGCTGTAATTAGTCCTTAATACAAGCGGGTTGGGTCTCAAATCCTTCTCGAAATAATGCATTCTATTGAAATGATGCAAAATGATGTTTAGAGCCTGATCTCATTACTTTCTATAAAATGTCCCTGTTCTTACAAGCTATTTTCATTACAGATTGTCCTCAGTTGACAACTACTGGGGGGTGGGGGGAAATGTTGCTAGCAATTTCTATAGATAAAAAGAAATTCTGTTAAAAATTAAATACTGCTCGAAATTTTTGAAAGGCGGTATCGTTTTGTGCATTCTTTCATCCTACCTCTCCTCTTCAGCCATATTATCTACCATTTCTTGAATAAACCTCTCTTCTTTAGCCTCAAATCTTTTGAGGTACGTGAGCAAACGAGTGATGTGGCGTTTGACTCGCTCCTGTTCATTGTTGTCACTCCTTGGTCAAAAAGAAGATGGAAATATATTAGAATAGTGAATATACAAACCAATCAAACTACAAAAATGCCAGACTCCACAGGCTGTATTTCTTAAACCATTTTGGTGACAGGTTCATTCCTACTTTTCTGGTTCAAACACTTTTCTGGTTTAAATCTCACTTTTTGGACTTCATGGGTCTGCAATTAAATGGGCAGCCCAATCCTAACCTGCTCTGGCACAGGCAGGCAGGCTGGTATCCTTACCCCAGGATAAGCCCAAGCAGCCTTAATAGGGCTACTCGGAGCTGCGCCAGGGCAAATTGGGCCAGAAACAAGGGTCAGGATCTGGCTTACCAGTTTCTGTCTCTACCCCCCCTTCCCTGGCTGGCCTGCCCATGGAGTCACCCTCACCCCGCTGCCTTGTTCCGCCTCCCCCAGCCCTCCTGCTGCCTACCACAACCCTCCACACTTGTCTAACTCGGCTGGCCTTACCTGCTGCTGTGTCATGCCAGCCTAGCTTGCTCTGGCCATTTAGGGTACATTTGCAACACTCCAAGTGCAGTGTCATATAGTTAGGACTGCGCCCCAGCAGCCCAATCCTGTAGGCACGTTTGGGCTCTGGAACATGTTTGGGCTGCGGAACACTGTGTTTATTGTCAGGGGATAGGTGTGAAGCTATCCAGCAGAGTAGCAGAATTTGCAGCCAAGGACACCGAGTAAAAGGAACACACTGAAGCGAAGGATTCCTCCACCAACTCAGTCTTTACTTGAAGCTATTTACAGCAGTACAGCACAGCAAACACAGATGTCAAAGCACAACACTCCGACCACGACCCACACTCAGTGTTGGGAGCGTCCTGGTTATATACAGCTCTTGCTCCAACCAGAATGCTGTGATTTGCCTAGCAAGGCAAGAACTTTCACCTGTGCTGTGATTCGGCAGTTTTCCAATCACAGCTGTTTGTGATTGCCTCTGTCGGGCCTTGGATTCTTCAGGCCTACAAATTACCTACGTTTGCGTGCTTTGCAGACCTTGACACCCCTCTAATTTGTGCCTGAAGAAGCCTTGAATACATTGTTGACACAGTTACACATACAGAAACTATGTATACATAAGACATTACATACATTTGTTTTGTAGTATACACATCCTTTCTCATTCCTAGTTGCTGCACCCCTTCCTCATACTTTGGTGCTGTTAATGGCTTGGTGAGTATATCTGCTGCATTTTGCTCTGATGGGCAGTAATGTAAGTCAATAAGCCCATCCTGAATTGTTTCTCTTACATTCTGGTATCTTAAATCAACATGTTTACTGCGGTTCTTTATTCTTTATTCAGATGTGGCTATCTGAATAGATTTGGCTTAGATTTGGTAGACAGAGTGCCTGAAGAACTTTGGACGGAGGTCTGTAACATTGTACAGGAGGCAGCAACTAAAACCATCCCAAAGAGGAAGAAATGCAAGAAGGCAAAGTGGCTGTCTGACGAGGCTTTACAAATAGCTGAGGAAAGGAGAGAAGCCAAAAGCAAGGGAGAAAGGAAAAGATATACCCAACTGAATGCAGATTTCCAGAGAACAGCAAGGAGAGATAGGAAGGCCTTTCTAAATGAGCAATGCAAAGAAATAGAGGAAAACAACAGAATGGGGAGGACTAGAGAACTTTTCAAGAAAATTGGAGATGTCAAAGGACAATTTCATGCTAAGGTAGGCACAATAAAGGACAAAAATGGCAAGGACCTAACAGAAGCAGATGAGATTCAGAAGAGGTGGCAAGAATACACAGAGGAACTCTATAAGGCCGATCTCAATGTTCCTGATAACCACAGTGGTACAGTCACTGAGCTCGAACCTGACATCCTGGAGAGTGAAGTCAAGTGGGCTTTAGAAAGCCTCACTAACAACAAAGCTAGTGGAGGTGACAGCATTCCAGCGGAATTACTCAAAATCTTAAAAGAGGATGCTGTCCAAGTGCTGCTCTCCATATGCCAGCAAATTTGGAAAACCCAACAGTGGCCACAAGACTGGAAAAGATCAGTTTACATTCCAATCCCAAAGAAGGGCAATGCCAAAGATTGCTCGAATTACCGCACCATTGCACTCATTTCACATGCTAGCAAGGTCATGCTCAAAATCCTACAAGCTCGGCTTCAGCAGTATGTGAATCGAGAACTACCAGATGTACAAGCTGGTTTCCGAAGAGGCAGAGGAACTAGAGATCAAATTGCCAACCTTCGCTGGATCATGGAGAAAGCAAGAGAGTTCCAGAAAAACATCTACCTCTGCTTCATTGATTATGCTAAAGCCTTTGATTGTGTGGATCACAACAAACTGTGGCAAGTTCTTGAAGAGATGGGAGTTCCAGACCACCTGATCTGCCTTCTGAGAAACCTTTATGCGGGTCAGGAAGCAACAGTTAGAACTGGACATGGAACAACCGACTGGTTTAAAATTGGGAAAGGAGTACGACAAGGCTGTATATTGTCACCCTGCTTATTTAACTTATACGCAGAGTACATCATGAGGAAGGCAGGGCTGGATGACTCACAAGCTGGAATCAAGATTGCTGGGAGAAACATCAACAACCTCAGATATGCAGACGATACCACTCTACTGGCAGAAAGTGAGGAAGACCTAAAGAACCTTTTGATGAGGGTGAAAGAGGAAAGTGCCAAAATTGGTTTGAAGCTCAACATTAAAAAGACTAAGATCATGGCAACCACTCCCATCACTTCCTGGCAAATAGAAGGGGAAGAAATGGAAGCAGTGACAGACTTTATTTTCCTGGGCTCCAAGATCACCGCAGATGGTGACTGCAGCCATGAAATTAAAAGACGTTTACTTCTTGGGAAGAAAGCTATGGTGAACCTAGATAGCTTAATCAAAAGCCGAGACATCACCCTGCCAACAAAGGTTTGCATAGTCAAAGCGATGGTTTTCCCAGTAGCCATGTATGGCTGTGAGAGCTGGACCATAAGAAAGGCAGAGCGTCGAAGAATCGATGCTTTTGAATTATGGTGTTGGAGAAGACTCTTGAGAGTCCCCTGGACTGCAAAGAGATCCAATCGGTCAATTCTCCAGGAAGTCAAGCCTGATTGCTCCCTGGAAGGACAAATGCTGAAGCTGAAGCTCCAATACTTTGGCCACCTGATGAGAAGAGAGGACTCTTTAGAAAAGACCCTCATGCTGGGAAAGCTTGAAGGCAAAAGGAGAAGGGGGCGACAGAGGATGAGATGGTTAGATAGTGTCACCGAAGCAATGAATATGAAATTGGGTGAACTCAGGAAGCTAGTGGAGGACAGGGAGGCCTGGCGTGCTGTGGTCCATGGGGTCGCGAAGAGTCGGACACGACTTAGCGACTGAACAACAACAACAACAACAATCTGAATAGAAGCTAAGTTATCCTCATACACAGGAAACACCTTTTGTTCAGTTATTCCCAAGTCAGCTAACAACCGTTTATACCACACTAGGTCCGAACAAAGTTGTGAAAGTGCTGAAAATTTGGCTTTGGCTGTAGACATTGCTATACGTGTTTGTTTCTTTGATTTCCATCCAATCAATACATTTGCAAATTTAATTGCTATGCCAGAGGTCGATTTGGCTTGCCCAATCACTGTCTGCAAACGCTTGCAATTGCAGTGGAACTTCTGGCTGTATAGCAAGCTGTAAGTTTAGCGTTCCTTTCAGATACCGTAAGATTCTTTTCATATCGGACCAGTGCCTCTGTGTTGGCTTACTGGCATGCCTGCTTAATATACCCACAGCATTACTAATGTCTGATCTAGTCCACAGAGAAATGTGCTGTAAACTTCCCAGCAAGGATCTAAATTTCTGTATGTCACAGGGCTCTTCATCCTCCTCTGTCTCTTAACTTTGGTATCCTACAACCATAGGGGTTTTTACACTTTTACAATCAGTCATTCCCCATTTGTCAAGTAGCTGTGTTATTTTATTGCTTTGGCTTAGGGCATATCCCTTTCCCGGGATCTTTTGAACTTACCAAAGCATGCTCCCCATTTGCTAGATTCACATGTGCCTTATTGGCAGGCTTTAGCTCAGCAAACTTAACAGGATCGTTACAGATATGTTGGCTAGACCCACTGTCAATGAGCCAGCAGTCTTGTGCAGTCTCCTGCATCTGGACTACTGCTACCTGGGTCTTGTCAGTCTCTGCTGGTGTCTTGCCGCGTCGCTTGGGCTTTCTGGCCTTGCAGAATCTCGGGAGATGGTCACTGGCTCCACATCTGTGGCATTTTCTGGCAGCGTAGATCTGAGCCGTCTCCTCTCCAGCTCTCGAGGTTGTCCTTGGTGTAGGATGAGTGCTTGCGCTTTTCCCACAGATGGATGCATTCTCTGCCCGTTTCTCTTCCTCTTCCCAGCAGACGCCCGGTCAGGTAAGAGAGGGTGAGCGTTGCCTCTGGCACTGCCTCCAGGGTCAAAGTGAAAGTGTCCCAGCTGCTGTCTAGGGAGCTGAGTCCAGTTAACGCTTTCTGGAACTCAGGTATTTGGACACCCTTGTCGTCCAGGTCCTTCAATGTCTGTTTCATGACCCTTAGGTGGTCCTTCAGGCTGTCTCCTGGCTCAAGTCTCATGTGGTACAGCCTTCTCAACAAGCTGATTTTTGAGGCCCCGGGCTGATGTACGTAAATTGCCTTCAGGGCATCCCAGCACTCCTTGGCAGTGGCAAGCCCTCGTACGTGCATCAACAGGTTGTCCTCCATGCTCAGGATTATGTTAGCCTGGGCCTTCTTGTCCTGCTGTCAGTTCTCCCCTCTCAGGACCGCAGGGGGGTCATCAATAAACATCCAGACTGACTTACACTTGAGGAACATCTCCATTTTCAAGGACCAGGCAGCGTACTTTGAGTTGTTCAGATGGCAGACAGGGTACGGTGTGGTCATCATGGCTGGCTGCATCACAGCTGCCAGTGATTCGTCCTCCCCCCTCTCAGTCTCAGAGTCAGACGTAACACACTCACCAAATTCCTTCTCTGCTCAGGGAAACCTTGAAACTGCAGGCATCTGGGCCAGCATCACCTATCAGGGGATAGATGTGAAGCTATCCAGCAGAGTAGCGGAATTTGCAGCCAAGGACACCGAGCAAAAGGAACACACTGAAGCAAAGGATTCCTCCACCAACTCAGTCTTTACTTGAAGCTATTTACAGCAGTACAGCACAGCACAGCAAACACAGACGTCAAAGCACAACACTCCGACCACGACCCACACTCAGTGTTGGGAGCGTTCTGGTTATATACAGCTCTTGCTCCAACCAGAACGCTGTGATTTGCCTAGCGAGGCAAGAACTTTCACCTGTGCTGTGATTCGGCAGTTTTCCAATCACAGCTGTTCGTGATTGCCTCTGTCAGGCCTTGGATTCTTCAGGCCTACAAATTATCTAGGCTTGGGTGCTTTGCAAACCTTGACATTTATCAGCGGCCGCAAACAATGACAGGCCATTCAGTGCAGCGGCTGGCATAGTTGAAATTAGAGCAAAAACGCTGAATTACCAACCAGCCTAGACAGGTCTGCAAGTATATTAAAGAACTTACAGTATTCTGCTGTTTCAGGTATATTAATGTGAGGGCCTTCTGACCATGTACAGAATGGCTTTTCCATTAACTACAGAAATGTATGTATCGGCAGATGCAGTGCAAGCCCCAGTCCCCCACGTTTAAAAAAGGAACAGTCTTGGATTACTGTACAGGTTCCTTCCATCTGGACCCTGCATATTAAAAGCACCTGCTTAGTATGGAGAAGTGCTTTTCTAAAACGCACACTGGGTGCCTAATTTTACTGGCAAAAAAATTGAATTAAACATTTTTGCTCTAATTCAGACCTGCTCCCATCTCTAAGCTGCCCTCCCCTTGCAATATGTTCCTGATAAGGAACCTTACTGATCATTTAAAACATTTTTCTTATCCTAAACAAATCATTTAAAGGAAAAAAAATGTTTGATTCTCACACAAACTGTTAGTATGTTTTCCTCTTTTAAAAAATTCAGTGTCATGGTTCTCTGCTGGGCCGCTTTGGGGTTTTGTTTCTTTTCATGTCTAAGCACCATATTCTGAAAGCCATCTGAAAAAGGGGGGGGGTCACATACACACACCTTTCTGTATATTTTCTTTCTGCCAGGATGTCAGCTAACAAACGTGCGTACACAAGCAGTTGTCGTAAAATGTTTTTTTTTATTTACAAATGCTGAGAAATGGTTCATTCGTCGATGTTCTTCTCCTTTGCAACATCCTGATGTTCCGACCACACTGTCCTACAGGATCTCATCACCTGCTTGCCTATGTAGGCAGAGTTTTTTAATAAAAATAGTTGCCTTAATCACCATGCCAGTTATAAGCACATCACGAGTTCTATGTCACATGCATACTTTCCTCTGTTTGGGGCCAAAAGGGTCCTGAACGCGCCTTCTTCAACATGCCAGCCATCGCAGGGGAGCAAACCCAAGCTCTGCCATCTGGTTATTTAAAAAAAATATTATAAGGGCTCTCCGTCCATTGTCACAAGCATTCTATCCCAATATGCATACTTACCTGGGCTTCTGACCAATATGGCACTTCCCTATTTCCCTTAACACATCTTCCATAGTCATCGGACCATTAACTGCCTCTTCTTCAGCATGAATCCTGTATGTTGTCTGTTCTGGGGGCACAACACCCAGCTCCGTTTCTCCCTGCTCCTGTGTGTTAAAAATTTATATGTGTGTATTATACGCACCTCCTGTTCAATGTTACCAGCACTATATCCCACCACGCATATTCACCTGTGATTGCAACCACCAGGGTGATGTGTCCATTTCCTGGCTGTCGGTTAAAGCGCAATTCCATAATGGCACCCATTCTGGGACTGTAGTACTTTGCTCCGTTTCCTCAAGCTTCTAGTTGTTAAAAAAAAATACAGTTGTTTCAACATACATATATTCACATGTGTTTCCCCAAGTAAAAAGCACATCCCTACCCAACTCTTCTATGTCACAAGCATTTGTTGCAAAATGTGTATATTTACCTGTGGTTTTGGCCAAAGGGGTCCTGTATCTGTCCTGCCTTCTTGTGATAAAGCATTTTCTATCATCCATTCTAGTGCTGCGATGCCTTGCTCAATTTCCTCTGGCTTCTGGTTATAAAAATGTGTAGTTGTTCTAAAACACTGCATGTCGGTAAAGTCATGGGGCAGTTCTATAGTCCTCTCCATTTTGCTAAGTTTCAGCTGGCAGCAAAAAAAATAGTGGGGTTTTCCCTTTAAGTACCTTTCCAATTGTCCAGATAGGCCTGGGCCTATCCACCATGCCCTTGGTTCCAGGGTTCTGAAACTTCTATTGGTCCAGGGTGCCATGTGGAGTTCCCAGAAAGGTCACTGGACCCACACACAAATTCACACCTCTTCCGGGGCATGGGTTCCAGTGATGTATTTCCGCCTCAGGTCACATATGTTTTGAACTCCACATGCTTCTGGTTGTTTTGTCAGAAGGTGGGACAGAAGGGGTCTTATTTGACAGAAGACAAAACTACTAATATGGTATGAACTATGTACTTCGGGCTATCAAAAAACAAGTTTTGTTCAAGTAGAAAGAGTCCTAGCTGTGTACTGTTTCCCGTAGATGGTAGCATGAAGACATTCAGCAAAATAGATATAGATCTTACAAATGCATGTCCATAGTAATGCCAGCGAGTGGATCTTCCTAAAACCATACGCAGTTTGGACTGATTTATTTAAGAACAATAATTTAATGATTTGGAGTTTTGATTTTCCTCACTTTTCTCACAGCCCAATCCTAAGTAGCACTGGAACAGGCAGGCCAGTGGGCCTGCACTGGCGTCAGCCTCCCCAATGTACTCTTCGAATCTGTCCCTGCGAAATTGTGGATGCAGAACTGAGGAGACCACATGGCCCAAACCGGGGGTGTACAGCCTGGGGAAGAGGCCTAAGATGTGGCCCAACGGCTATGTCCCAAACCCATCTCCTTCATGGGCCAGCCCCCCCCCCGGATTTAATACACCCATTGCAAATACATTTGTTTTCTAAGAAAACCAATTATTTTATCCAAGTGCATGCGGCAGCATAATTCAATTATGTTCAACATTTAGATTATTTTCCATCAACATAAATTAGTCTTACTGAAAAGTAAGTCCTTTTCACTTCTTTTCCTAAACAAACTGCTAGCTGCCTCTAGTCTATTCCCTGCATTTGATGAGTGTCAGAAACAAATGATGAGCATACATGAACTTTCCCATGAACCAACATTAGAAGAGAGTTTAAAAACAAAACAAAACACTGCCCTTTCCTGACACATGCTTCTCTCTTGATCATACAAAGCAAACAGATTTTGCAACTTTTCAAAAAGTGCCTTCTTGGGCATTGCAGACTATAGAGGCATCTGTGTATTGTTTATTCATTTATTTATTCATTTATTTATTTGAATAACTTATACCCCGCCTTTCCCATGCCAAAGCAAATACCCAAGACGGTTTACAGAGAACAACAAGGTACAATGTAATCATAATAAGTAAAAACAAAAGCAAAAAAAAATTGAACATTTAACATTAAATGGGAACACAGAGACAGTTCAAGAATGAAACAAGACCCAATTCTCCTCATCAGGCCCTTTGGAGGGTGGGAAAAACAACTGACCAGGGGAGTAAACAAACTATAGCAGAATTCCAGAGGGACATCAGAGGGATAGAGGGCAGACAGCCGACCATCATCCAAAGGCCAGATGAAGTCCCTCTCCGAAAGGCTACGAGAGAGTGTGTAGTTCTTAATTCTTCTGGAAGGGAATTCCATATTTGTGGAGCTATTACAGAGAATGCCCGCCCCCATCCCTTTAACTTGGGACAGAAGGGGCACTTGAAGGAAAGCCCCTTTAGATGATCTATGAGGGTGAACTGGTATATATGGGAGAAGGCAGTCCTTTAAGTAGGCTGGGCCTAAGTCATGGCCTTAAAGGTCAATACCATCACCTTAAGTTGAGATCGGAAGTGAATGGGTAGCGACTGCAGCTGTTGAAGTCAAACCAACTAGCCCCTGTAACTACCTGGGCTGCTGCATTTTGTACTAACTGTAGCTTCCGAACTGTTCTCGAGGCGAGCCCTACATAAAGCGAATTACAGTAGTCCAGCCTTGAAATCACTAATGCATGGACCACCATGGCCAGGTCAGAACGGCTCAAGTACGGTCGTAGTTGGTGCACCAATCGAAGCTGGGCAAATGCAGTCTTAGCCACAGCTGCTACCTGGTTCTCCAGAGACAGCTGAGAGTCCAGAAGCAGTCCTTGCAGGGGAAGTGTCACTCCATTCAGAGTGGGTGGAAGACTTAGTGTCTGTATTTAGGATTTCTTGACCAGGAGGACTTCTGTCTTTTCTGGATTCAGTCTTAACCTATTAGCTTTCATCCATACCCCAACTGCCTCTAGGCAGCATCCCAGGACCTTCACAGCCTCTTCTGTTTGGAATGGCAGAGAGATAGAATTGAGTGTCATCAGCATATTGGTGGCATCCCACGCCAAACCCCTGGATGATCTCCCCCAGTGGTTTCATGTCTATATTGAAGAGCATGGGGGATAGAATAGAACCCTGAGGCACCATATTGCAAAGGCCAAAGTACTGCGCAGGTGTCTCCTAGCATCACCATTTGGGACCTGTTAGCCAGGAAGGAGTGGAACCATTTCAGAGCAGTGCCCTTTACCCCCAGCTTGGCTAGCCCATCCAGAAGAATACTATGGTCAATTGTATCAAAACCTGCTGAGAAGTCTAGCAGGACCAGTGGGGATGCATTTCCCTAATCTAATCCATGGAGGAGGTCATCCATGAGGGCACCCAAGGCTGACTCCCAAAGCCTGGTCTGAAGCCACATTGAAAGGGGTCAAGAAAATCTGTCTCCTCTAGGAACCCTTGGAGCTGGGATGCTACCACCCGCTCAATCACCTTCCCTAAGAAAGGCAGGTTGGAAACTGGTCGATAATTGTTTAAGTTAGTGGGATCCAGGGATGTTTTTTTTCAGGAGGGGGTGCACAATTGCAGTTTTCAGGATGCTCGGCATCACTTCCTCCTGCAAGGATGCATTTACAATGGGTTCCATCCAGTCAGCTAGCCCAGCCCAAGCAGTTCATACCAGCCAAGCTGGGCAGGGGTCAAGTGGGCAAGAGGATGATCGCAAGCATCTGAGGATCCTGTCTACCTCCACAGGCTTTATGAGCTGAAAGGAATCCATGATAATAGGGTTTATAAAAGGAGTATATTTCCTTTGCTACAGTTTGAAAAATCTAGATATTTTTCTAGGACCTGGAAATGGAATAATTTGGGAATACTTGGCTATCAAGGCAGATTTAGCTAGAAATCACTCACAAGAAATCAGCACTTACTGCTTAGCAGAGTAAGCAAGTACTTCAGAGTAGAAAACACCAAGGAGTATAAAAAGGAGGAGAAGCTGGCAACTTCTCTGTTCCATTTCTCCAGACCTGGGTAGGCAAAAACAATACATTAACCTGTTTGTGTCAATACCCATGTCCTGCTTATAAACACAGAAAGTGACATTGGGAGGGGGTTGCCAAGGAACAGACCACCATGATGTGAGATGTCCCACATCCCAAAAGAGAATATCAGACACATTCATGTCAAAGGGGTGTGATGAGACAACAAGATTATCAGAAGCAATAGACTGCCTTACACTGGATGTGTAAGAACTCTAAGGTGTATTTCTACAGAGAAGCGCCTTGCATAGGCAGAGTTTATGAGAGGGGGATACAGGGGGTATTTTGTACCGAGTCCCAGAGTCAAAACAGGGCACAAAAGCTTAAGGAGGGGCCCCAGAAATTTCCAGATTTTTTAATCTCACCCAGACTTTCTGCCCGTGTAGGATGCTGGGGGGGGGGGCTATATATGTGCCATGCCAAGGAATGCATACACAACATTGCATAACACAGTGCTAAATCTGGGAGGACACTGACCTCCTTCAGTGACTCTTTGGCTTGTGGATCTGCTGACCATGGAGGAGTGTATCAGAGGAGCCCAGGGACACAGCTACTGGGCAAGAGCTGCTGGAGACGTTTTGGTTCATGCAGGACCCTTCCCTTTCTAGTGTGACCCTAAAAAGGATGGCGCTACTTTTCTGCAATGAGTAACAGATTTTAGAGAGACTTAGGGGTGTGTTTGGCTTTCTGTATTACTGTATCTAACTGCCAACGCTCCATGGCAGGTGAATCTGGGCTCCACATTGAGAAGCCTGTTAGACATGGGCTCCCTCTTAACACCCTTCCCTCACCTTGTTTTGCCCCCCCCATTCTGCCCATCCCTGCTGAAAACCTCCCCCAGCTTTCTTTCACCCCATTTCTTCTATCTTTGAGAAAGGGCCCAAAAGAAGATTTGTACCCCAACAGAATTCATCTCAGAATTTCTGGGCATAGGCATGAAATTCACCATGAATACCACTGCTAATCTTAACAGCAATCCGAATTTGGTCTTAAATTTTGCTCTCTCTATGTGTGCACAGAAACATATCAGTTCTTAATTGAAATCACTTTGCGGTGCACAGTTATTGAGTTCTGTTGCCAGAATGATACCATATTTCTGCTCAACTATGGCTGGAGTCCTATGTTAGTTGACTTGAGAGTGTCTCCACTGGAACTCATCCCAAACTTCTGTGTTAGGAAGTTTTGAGAAAAGAGTTGAGGTATAGATAAGCTGGGAACAGTTTTCATATTGCTGCAGCCATGTCACAAATGGTTGTGCAAACGATATATTCTCCTACTTTTACAGTAGAAGTCACATACAAAGAACCAACAACTTCATGATCATAGAGGATAAGAATGAAGATTGTGATATTCCTGGGAAGGACTATCAACCTGTAAAAAATCACCCAGGAATGGAAGTTTGGGGGAGAACAGATCCTTCAGTTCTCCAGGCGCTTAATGAATAGACAACGAAGAGTAGGGCTGCCTCTGCTGACTTGGTCTGCAACCTACCCAAAGAAATGTTTTCTATCCTGCATGGGAAACTGTCTGCATTTATACCACAAGCAGGAACTGTGTATGGTGTGTGTGTGTGTGTGTGTGTGTGTGTGTTTCTGTGTCTGTGTCTGTGTCTGTGTCTGTGTCTGTGTCTGTGTCTGTGTCTGTGTGTGTTTTCCTATAAATATTTTTCCCCTGAATTGAGCATTTGTACCAAAACCAGAGAGATACAAGCTTACTCTGCAGGAACAGGATTTCGTCTCCTCCAGAACAGGGGGCTCCTTGAAGCACAAGCAATGCTGGGCACTTTCCTAGGAGCTGAATTCCTCCGCAGCCAGATGGCTGCTCCACAAGTTTCTTCTGCAGGTAGGAAGCGGAGTGTGTAAAGACAGGAAATGTTCTGCTACTTGGAGTCTCCTACTGGGATTCTCCTCCCTAGGCTAAAGCCTTTCCTGCTCTTCAGTGCTGTCTTTCAAGTTGCCTCATTTTACAGGGTGTATGCACAGGGTGTTCCTTGAATCCTACGCACTGAATTCCTCCACATCCAATTGGCTGCTTCAGGGGTTGTTTTTGAGGCAATATGAAAGTACATTCCATGCCCATTTAATGTTGCACAGACAAAGAAACTGAACGCCTTGCTCAAGAAATCCTTTTCTCTATTAAAGCAGACAGAATCCATTTAAGTCCCCCTCATTGTGCTTTCTTCATTTCCAGTGTTTATACCCTATCATTCTATGAAATCCTCAAGGTAACTTTTAATCTTTCGTTTTTTATAAATACCCAGTTCTTCCATATAGCCAGTCATATAGCTTACTTGTCATTCTGTTCATGATCACATGAAGGTAAGTTCAATGTATACCCAATCTAGCTTTTTTTTGATTTGAAAGTTGTTTTAAAAGCATGTCTGTTATTCATGTCAGGGATTTCAGCCAAAGAAGCCACCCCATCAAATGCTGCAGACGTGGCCGCACTTCTTACTGAGTGTGCCATAATCCCTTCAGGGGGAGACGTCCCCATTGCCTCATAAGACATGGTGATACAAGATCACAACCATTTTGCCAAAGTGACTGTAGACATTCTCCTTCCCACAGTATGTCCCTGATAGGCTATGAAAAGGGAATCCATTTTCCGAAACGGCGGGTTCTCTCAGTATTGAACCTGAGAGCCCACCTAACGTCCAGACAGTCAGTCAGTCAGTCAGTCAGTCAGTCAGTCAGTCAGTCTCTCTCTCTCTCTCTCTCTCTCTCTCTCTCTCTCTCTCTCTCTCT
>JAJKFI010000018.1:98401-113545 GCA_029204185.1 Lerista edwardsae | reverse complement strand
AGTACTGTCAAATCCTGCAGAGAACGCTTCTCTTACAATTACTTGGAGTTTAGACCATTTTCGAAGCTGAATGCACCGGACTATTAGCCCTCGAGCAAAATGGTAAGGAATCCAGTGATGCATCAGTGTGAAGGCTGAAGACAAGGCCACTTTCTTGAGTGTATCTTTAGCTTGCTTGGATAGGCTTGAGTCGTTTTTAGCAAGGTCCTCAGCCCAAAAGACAATTGCTTGGGGGAAGACAGAGTTGGCCACAGATGCCCTAAGAGCATAAGAATTAGCTTCAAAAGCCCATTTTAATGCTGCTTCAATCCTTTTGTTGCAAGGATTGCATGGACCCCCTTCACCCTGAGACGGGATGACTGCTCAGGTAGTCAGGGCCCAACTGAGGTATCTATAGCAGGGATTTTAAGCTTGTCCAATGTGTCCTGCAGGAAGGAATAGAATTTACCTACCCAAAGAGTCTTTCTTTCCATGAAGTGGGACTTGCCATTCTTTATCAGGGCTTGAAACCTTTCAGGAAAAGGACTTTCAGCAGGCTTCCAAAACCTGTGGAAACAGAAGTTTGTAAGGCAGTGTCGAGGATGAGGCCTTTGCCTCAGCATCAAGTGACTCTGGTGTCAACCTTAGCGATTTAGTTCCTGTGTGATGGCTGCCTACTAGGTGCCTCAGCGCTTGTCTCGGCAATTACCCTATGAAGAGGGCTAATTTTGGATCGATCTTGGACTGATTTACTGGACTGATTAATCGGTAAAGTGAAGATTTATTATTACTTGGCTCGTATTCTAACTTCCCTGACTCTCTGGCTAAAACAAATTACAAGCATGCCTTTGAAAAAAGATAAGCTCCCGCCGGCAGCTTCTCCCCCCCCCCAATACCAGACAGAAAGCTGCTGCCGTCACTGCGGACAGAGATGTCAGCAAGTTAGACCAACTTGCTGAATTAATGAAAATATTTCAAGAACAAGCAAAAAAGAAAATCAGGAGCAATTATCGGCCCAGTTAACTCAGCAAATGCAAGAGTTGAAAAAGGTTGCTGGAGCTGTTCAGGAAGTGTGTGACTCCCTCTCCACCCTCCAGAACAAGGTAACAATGATTGAAGGCAAAATTACTGAAATAGAGGACCAAGTTAATAATCAAGCAACTACCATTCATGCTGTTACAGATTGTCTTTCCCAGCTGGAAACTGATGCCAGAGCTGGAAATATCCGTATTCTGGGCCTCCCAGATGCAGAGATAAAGGTTCGGGGTGGGGGCAGTGGCTGAGGTTATACCTTTCATGGACACACTTTTTGTTAAAAATTACCTGATGATATGCAACTCTCTATCGAAAGTGCCTACCCAATCCCAAGGATGATGAATACATCCCTAGCAACTCCACTATCTACCAAGATATGGCTTGTCCAATTTTTCAGAACAACAATGCTTAACTTTATTTTGGATGCTGCACATAAGCAAGGGCAAGTGGACTTGGAGCAGTCACATCATGTTTTTTTCCTGATCGGCCTTCCCACATAGTGCAACAAAGATTCAACTTTCAGAAAGCTTGTAGCTCAGGACCTGGGATTAAAACATAACATGAGATACCTGGCAACATTTTGCATCCAGACATCCCAGGAGAACAGATCTTTCAAGATTGCAGAATCTGCTGAATCATTCCTTGCAGGTTTCCAGCAGGAGCAACAAGCTAGAAACTAAGCTCTTTTTTCATCAGAAGGTTTTTCCCCCCCTCTTGTAAGAAAATAGTCTTTCTTTGTCAAAGAAGCTAGATTTTCTTTCGCTCTTTGCCTTTTTTCATTTGTTCCCCTCCTCTCCATTGTTTTGTTACTAGAGTAAATGAAGTTTGGAACCAAGTAGCATAATATAGCAAACGTTTAGTCCAGTCTCTTTCTTTTACTTTCTTTTCCCATTTCATTTTGTCAACATAGCCGTAAAAGATATTACTGGAATGTTGAAGGTCATAGTCACCATTTTTCTTTTCTTTTTTTTATGTACAGTATGTGTTATACTGTTTGTTTTTTTGCTTCCTTGGCTGTCAGCCATCCTGGGCATATAGCCAAGCATAGAAGAGGATACATCAACATTTGATTTTCAACACTTTATCCATCTTTTTTGAATACCCCTCTCCTTTCTCCCCTTTTTTCATTTTTTTTCATTTATAGAGACGATGCCCAATTGTGCTACTTGCAAAGGATGTCTCACACAGAACACCTTTGATTATTTTTTTAATTGCACTTGTTTTTTTGCTTTTTTTTACATTGGGGGATGACGCATGGTTGGGCTGAACCCCCCAAGGTGGTTTTTTTTTTAACTTTTTCTTCTTATTCATATGGTTTTGTTTTTTCATAATATTTTGATATTGAAAACTTGTTTAGTGATCAGTATAATTCGTAGTTATTACTCCTTTCAATTTCCACATTTTCATGTATGCTTGGGTATGTTATTTTTAGCAATCATTAGTTGGGACAAGGGCTATTTTTCCAAATTATTATTACAATATAACTCAGTTGTTACTGTCACGTCCATTCTCCCCAGGGAATTAATGGGCTTTGCCTCGGAGCGGTGACAGGAAGCTGGGGAAGCAGGTTGCAACTCACCATGACATGCTGTCACCCCGGAGCCAGCCCTGCCCGCGGAGACACAACGAGGGGCACCTTACCTGGCCTCCGGGGGCTGCTGGCAAGCAAGGGAGCGGCCCTGCGGGCCCCCGAACGCGGCACAGACGCGGCAAGACGGGGGCGCGGTGGCGCGGAGCCGCTCGAACAACCAGGCCCAAGAACGGGCCAAGGACGGGTCGCCCCCGCCTCCCCAGACCTATGGGCCCCTGCGGGAGGGTCCTGGGGGGCGACGATGCGCGGCGCCGCTCCACGAGAGCCTGGAGGACCGCGCTGTAGGCCTCCTTCTCCCGGGGCGCCTGGTGATGACGTCATCGCCGGCGCCGAAGTCTCGAGGGAGATCTCGCGAGATCTCCCAACGGGGGAGGAGCCGGAGGAGGTGGAGCCTCCGGCTGAGGCCGGGAGGCTCATAAGGAGCCCGGCAGCCAGGCGAGGAGGTCGTCCTGCCCCGAGCTGGAGGGCTGGGGGACGGACGGCTTCTGGCGAGCCGGCTCGCGCACCCGGTCTCGCTCCTTACCCTGGCCTTACCGGGGCAATAGGCACCCTGCTCCTTGAGGACTCTTGGGCCCCACTAGCCATCCCGTGGGGCTGCTGGGGGTATCACCCTGCGTGGTCCTCCTGGGTAGCCTCGTCCAGGGCAGCCCAGGCCTCAGGAACCCCCCCTCGTGCCCCCGGCCCGGAAGGGGGTCCAATGGTCTGCCCACCCTGGGCATATCCAACGGCGGACCAGTCTCGTCAAGGGAAGACGACTGCTTCAGGCCGCCGCCTGTCAGTATAAAGACTGTTTCAAGAGGGGTCTGTGAGAGGAACAGACCCCTTCTTAAAGGCATATTCTACCTGACAACGGGGGGCCAGCCTCCATGAGTGTGAAAGCGCTAACCGCAATAAAACGTTGGAACCGCACCTGTACCCGCCTGTCGCTTGCTTATTGCCGTCCGGCCCGTGAGAAACAGCTGCGCCGGGTGAGTACCAACCCCCCCGGCCCCGCCAGCGGTATGGATATTGACACATGCACAGAATCTCTCAATACCAGTTTTCTTCTTGCAGAGGCAATTTATTCTCGTCAAAGCTTTCACATTTCATTGGCCCTGTAGCTTCACAGGGCCTGAGGAGTTCACACCGAGGCACGGCGAGGCCGAACCCGGCTCCCTTCCTTCACTGGTGGTGATGCCTTCCCAGCTCCCAGGCTCGGGCCTCTCGCTCACCCTTGCTCACTTGTTGCTCGTCCTTGCTCACTCACCACTTGCCCATCGGCCAGGAGCAGGCGAGGTGCTTCCCCACTGGATCAGGGACCCTCCTCAGATGCCCCCACGGAGCTCCAGCTGGGCTCATGGCTCGCCCCTGGGGCAAGTCCTTCCAGGGCCTTTCTCGCCCCTTCCCAGTGTGGTCTTGGCAGCCTGTCCAGATAAGGCAGTTGCAAGCCTCCCTGTGTGATCTGCCAGCCAGCCAGAGAGTGAACTGCCTTTTGGACAAGCTGGGCCTCCTTTTAAGGCTCTGGCTCCTCCTCCTAGCTCTGCCCCTTCCTTCTGGAGGCCTCCCAGGACTCCCTTCCAGGCCTCCACTTGCACTAGTGTAGGGCCTGAGGTTGGGCTCCTGCACCTGCCCCGTCTGCCAGAGGCTTTGGATAGGCCCGGCTTCTCCCTAGGTCTGAAGTCCCCCGGACTGCTGAGCCCAGTGGACTGCTGAGCCACAGTTACATATAATTAGATAGTAATGTTTAAAATGCTATCATGGAATGTGAAGGGCATTAAAGATACAAGCAAATATTTAAAGGTACCCTCCAGGCTGGGGAAAATGAATCCAGACATTGCATTACTGCAAGAGACACATCTGATGTCAGAAGAAAGAAATGTGTTGAAGAAAAAATGGGTTGGAGAAGCTTATCTTGCTGGGGATTCTACTAGCTCAAGTCCTGTGGCAATTTTGATTCATCATCGATTAGCACTTCAGGTTCTTCAGATTATACCAGACGTAGCAGGAAGATATATAATTTTAGAGGTAAAATGGCAAGGTATTATGTTTTCCATTATTAAACTTCTTGTTCAAAAGCTCTGCTGCTTATTTGCATTCGCTAAACATGGTTAAAGACAATGTGTGTCATTTTATGGGTGTGTGTGTATGTATCCAAATCACTATCAAGCATATATATTTTATCTAGGATGGATCATTTTGGAATAAAAGTGCTCTGCCATACATGCTTGGGTGCCCATGGATGTACTGTATATCCTTTCGGAAAGAGGGCTCTCGGGAAGTCAGGCAACCTGGGCTCTGGTGGACCCAGCCAAGGCTCCAAACGAGGGCCAGGTCAATAATCAACTCCCCCTGTGCCAGCTCAGTGCAGGGGCAGGCAGGGGGCCAGCACAAAGCCTGGGGGCAAGTGACCCTCCATGGATAGGCAAGATTGCCACTGAGCCTTGGAGCCCAATAGCAAGAAACAACCTTCGGCAACAGTTACTACACAGCAGTGTCTGCAGAAAAGTAGGGTATAAAGGACTCTCTAAATGCCCACACTGGATAAACAAAGCAATCCTATTTTTTACTCTTGGTCTGGAATAGAAAACTAATTTAACACTCCCATTGCAAGTACATTTGTTTTCTAAGAAAACCAATTGATTTTATCCAAGTGAATGCAACATATCTTTCTCCTGGCTGTTGCTGGTGGTGTTCTGCATTCTTTTAGATTGTGAGCCCTTTTGGGACAAGGAGCCATTTAACTTCATTATTACTATTTGCCTGTAAACCGCTTTGTGAACTTTGTGTTGAAAAGCGGTATATAAATACTATTGATTGATTGATGATTTTCCATTAACAGTGGAATCCTACCTCTTGCATAGCGTTGACACAACGTCATTGTGTCGACGCTATGTCACTAGCGCGACGTGGGGGCACCGAGCGGCAGCTCCACGGCAGCGCTAGAGCTCTCAGGCCGAAGCTACGAGTAGCATCGGCTTGAGAGCTGAACCCGGCTGGCATGAGGGAGGTTCTGGGAAGGAAGAGGATGGGAAATGAGTGGTTCTGGGCAGGGGGTGGGCGGGCCGGCAGGCATGCCAGCTCAGGGAGGAGGCAGGGCCAGGATGCGACCATTAGGCCACATCCTAGGCCTCATCGGGAGGCCTCACGGCTCTGATTCAGGCCGTGCTGCTTTCTTGGTTCTGCACCTGCTATTTAGATCCTAGGAAGCCCGTCTGGCGGTCAGAGCCTCCCTTGGGGCAAGGGGACAAATGTGCCCTTGCCCTGGGGAGGCTCCCCAGCATGCCAGGGGTGCATTGGATTTGGTGCTGGCCCGCCAGCCTCATCAATCCAGCACACCTTAGGCTTGTGCTCCCAGAGAGATACAAGCTTACTTTGCAGGAACAGGATTTCATCTCCTCCAGAGCAGGGGGCTCCTTAAAGCACAAACAATGCTGGGAGCTTTCCTAGGAGCTTAACTCCTCCACAGCCGAATGGCTACTCCCTAAGTTAATGGAAATTTAGGGGCCAATAGACACTTCAGTTCTCAGGGAGCTTAATTATTTAAGGTAACAAAAAATAGGGCTGCCTCTGCTGACTTCATCTTCAACCTGTGCAAAGAAATTCTGCAATCCTACATTGAAAATTGTCTGTATTTTTTCTTCAAGCAGAGAGGTTTTTCTCTGAATTGAGCATTAATAACAAAAACAAAGACACAAACTTACTTCGCAGGAGTAGGATTTTCTCTCCTCCGGAACAGAGGGCACCTTGAAGCACAAGCAATGCTGGGAGCTTTCCTAGGAGCTGAATTCCTCTACAGCCAGTTGGCCTCTCCACACATTTATTCTCCAGGTACGAAGGGGAGTGTGCAAAGACAGGACATGTTCTGCTACTTGGAGTCTCCTACTGGGCATAAGTGTACCGATTCTCCTCCCTAGGCTAAAGCCTTTCCTGCTCTTCAGTGCAGTCTTTCAAGTTGCCTCATTTTACAGGTTTATGCACAGGGTGTTCCTTGAATCATATGCGCTGAATCCAGTTGGCTGCACCAGAGGTCTCTTCCCCAGTTACGAAGAGGAGCATAGAAAGAAAGGGAATGCTCTGCTCCCTAGGAAATGCCTCATTTTGCAGGGTTTATGCACAGGCCTTCATATCAGTTTCAGAAACCACAATTATGTCACAGTGAAGATGTCATTATTCCCTCAGGGAGAATGAATGGAAAGCCTGCAATTGCGTTGTTCAGGACTTGTGAGACAGGGGAAGTTCATGTTTAATTCTTGGAAAGCACTAGAGCCCCCACTTCCTTGAAACTGGTTTATAGGAATATTTATGAATGACTTTTAATGTAACACTTTTTCTGAATTGGGACAATGAAGTGTTTCAGAGCAGGAATACCCTGATGCTGTTGCAGCAGATCAGCAAGAAGTCCCAGAAGAACTTCTGAGATCTTTTCATCATCAAATTGTCTGTGGATCGAAAAGTGCATTCATGTGTATTCAGAAGTAAATCCCACTGAGTTCAATGAGAACTCTCAGGGAAACCTGCATAGGATTTCAGCCCAACTATGTGGTTGAACAACCAATAGCCCAATCCTATTCCCCCACACAGCCCAGACCATGGAATGCTGCTTATGTAGCATGCACTGCATGCTGTCAGGGTGGGCAGAAGTGGGGTGACCTTCCACTAGACAAAAAGTCCCCTACATCTTGTCTATGGAATTCAAACATTTTTGCTTCATGCACTTTTGAGACTATTTGAAAGTACATTGCATGCCTGTTTAACGTGCCACAGAGAAGGAAACTGAGCACCTTGCTCAACAAATCCCTCCTTTTCTCTAGTAAAGCAGAAAGAAACCATTGAAGTAGCCCTCATTATGCTTTCTTCATGTCCAGTGTTTGAATCCTATCTTTCTATGAAATCCTCAAGATAGCTTTTAACATTTCATTTTTCATAAATACCCAGTTCTTCTTTATAGCCAGTCATATGATTTCCCGCTCATTCTGTTCATGATGACATGAAGATAAGTTCAATTTGTGTGCAATCTGTACTTTTAGCATTTTTCCGGCTATGACGTCATAGAACCGGTTGTTAATTTATTTCCATTTCCCAAACCTTTATTGTACTTATGTACAACAGGTAACAATGCTAACAGTAAAAATACACATACAATTTATAGCTTGAGAATTAATTTGAGAATCTCTAACAGAAAACTAGCCACAGCTTCTGTGATAAGAGGGAAGGAATCACTCAGAAAAATTTCAGGGGTGTTCAGCAGGGAAGATAACCAGGGTTCTAAAAGTACTTTACGAATAGAAGAATGAGCTGGGCAATGAAAAAGTATATGATCGAGGGGATCTGGAACCAAATGGCAAAAGAGACATAATCGATCCTCTTTGGGGATATTTGCAAAACGACCGGCATGATTCGCTGAAGGAAAAATGTTAAATTGGGCTAACATAAATGCTCTTCTCCACCTGGGGTTAATTAGTAGGGAATTAATTTATTAATTAACAAATTATTAATTTATTTAAATCCCACCACTGGTTACAACCCCCCTTTCGTTCATGAAAAGTGTAACAAATGAAGGTCTTAGAAACCGCCTCTCTTTGTACACATTGGTTGAGCACTGTATTCATTTTGGAATTCATGGAAAATAAACTGTGTTTGCCCAATTAGCAGCCCAAGCCGCTGCAAATTCCTGCATAGTGGTGCAGCGGGGCTAGCACAGAGTGTTGCATACTGTGTAGGAATTCTGCAGGCTGGTGGTCTCCATAAGCTTATGGAGCATTCGTACACTTGCCCCAGGGCAAGCAGCAGCACATGCAATTGATCTATTTGGACCTATACAAGATATATGGCCAGCGCAAATCTGCATTTGCATGAACTGGCGGATCAAGCCTGAGAGGGAGGATAGGATGTGGTGCTCACCACTGCCACCAATCCCCAGCCCAATCCACCCACTTCACCCCGATTGCCATCCTCTCCTGCATGCTGGATCTTCTGCCTGGATGTGCATGCTGCAAGTTCAAGAATGTGCTGTAGGATCTGTTTCCATTAATTCTGAAAATGTTTGCACTTTCCTAATAAAACTACCTATCCTACCGATCTCTCAAAATGCAGATAATTTCATGCCACCCATATCAGATGCCATTCAAACAATAGAATAATCTAGAGGTTCCCAAATTCTGCGTCCCCAAATGCACACCATCTGAGAGGGAGACCATGTTGCAACTGTTCCAGCAGTGACAGAAGTCTTGGCACAGCAGGCAGAGCTCCTGTATGTAGTTTGGCACAGTTATAAAGGCCCTCCTGCCCAGACCTTCTTATTAGCATTTGTGGGGTCTCTGCAGGCATCTCAACTCAAAAGTGGATGGTGATGACATCATCGTGTGCGGCATCATCATGTGTGACAACATGCATTATCGCTATTCACTTCCAGGTTCCAAGGGCTGGGGAAAGGTGTTGCTGGCCAGGTAAATTTGAGAAGCTCTGGAATAATGAGTTTTCAGCACAGCTTTCGCAGGTCAGTTTTCAGGATTTGTTTCAGAATACAGATTCCAATCATAGAATGATCTATTCTATGCTGCTGCTCCAGCTGCCACCCGAGCCGCCGCCCCACAGTACAACTGTACCAAAATGGCCGCCAATGTATCCTGCTGGGCCAGTGAAGCAGCCGGAGATCTTCTAGGCTTTAGGAGACTTTGGTTCCCTTACCCCCTATAGAGCCCCAGGAAACTATATGGGTCGTAGTTGTGGAAGCCCAGGAGGGGTAAGTAAAAATCTTTTTTACTTACCTTCTACAGGCCTCCAGTGGGTCTCCATGGACCTATGCCGGCTATTTGGCTATTCAGCTGGCATAATTCCAATGAGGGTTGGGGCAGGGGGGCGTCTGGACCAGAAAGGGGTGTGTGATTTCAGAATGCAGGGCTGTTCCAAGATGTTTCCTCTCCCATACCCAGCCCAGACTTCTCCCCACCAAAAACAAAAAACCAAGTCGACAAGCACCCAAGGAACAGCCACATTATTGGACACTTTCCCCTGCAGCTATTAAGGCTAAAAAGAGGAGCTCTGGGAGGCCATTGTGTGGGGAATTGCTCTTTAATTATTTAGACAATTTCTACCATGCCTTTCCCCCCAAAACCAGACACTCGAGGCAGGACACCTGATATCAGAGGTATTCTGCCCGTATACATCAAGCTCCCATTTCGCTAGCAGTAAACATAGGGCATTTAGTTAAGACACTCCATTGAGTTCTCAGTATATCTTCCATTCATTGTAATGGGACTTGGGCTTAAAGGGTCTGGGAATGGGCTAGAAAGCAGGTTACAGATGATAGAATGCATATAAAGGAATATTAAATAGTCCTTCCTACAGGATTGTGCTCTATCTGACCCCAAGGCAATGAATGTTTGAACCAGAACTAGCTAGTAGGAGTGAATGGCAAGGGCAAGATCCTCACTGAAGTTATGAATATTCAGAATAGGATATCCCTAGTTTGGGGTTGATGTAAGGCTAGGGCTACTGGAGGACCTATACCTTTAACCTTTGTATGAAAGAGGGAATTTTGTAGCTGTTTAAAACCCTTTCTTGTTGAGATGCACCTGCCAAAATTCCCTTGTCTATAAAATGGTTAGAGGTACAGCACCATTTCATTTGCATGCTTTCTCCAACCAGAGGAAAGGCATTTTGCCCACTCACCCACCCCACATGGGGGAAGCCAATACAGGTGCTAAAGGGCTTTTTGAATGTCTAGAGCTATGGATGTTGCACAGGTTCTTGAGCTATTACCAGATATGAACAACACCTCATTGGCTCTTGGGACAATCCATCTCACTGGTTAGTTTTGAGTGAAGGAAATCCACATTCTGCTTCATAAGGCAGTTGTGTTTTCTTTTTCTAATTATTTGGCTATAACACTTTATAGAACACAGATAATTCAACACAGTTCATTGCATTGCATTCTTTGTAATGATGTATAACCTCACAGCATTATTCAGATATCTAAATTTTCCAAATAGTTTCCACAATTTTGGCCACTAGTGGCATCACCCCGCCTGAGGGTGTCACCTGGTGCGGTCTACGCTCTTTGCCTCCAAGCTATGGCACTGCTCATTCTGACTCCATTTTAGAACCTGTAGCCATCTTCTTCACAGCTGTGAGACTTTTGCTAAGCTGGAAGGTGGGAACATGTCTCTGTTACCTTGCTTTTCAAGTTGGCCAAAGAGAACCAAGACAAGGAGGCCCAGCACAGCTGCCAAGATCACACTAATTAAAAATGGGATGAAACTCAAGTTGAGAGAGTGTCAGAGTGATTGATTGCAAGTAGCCCAAAGTTTGCCTCACCCATCTAGAAGGGCCACTGGATCCAGCCCTCTGGTTGGTTGACAGCTTATAAGGTATCAGAAGAGCTCCTTAACTTTGCCATTCCATCATGGATGCCTGTGCCTACTGGACATGGTGCTAGAGAGAGATCATTCACCTTGCCTACTCTCAGAAGTTGTGGAGGAACCAGGTGGGAGATAGGGAAATGTTAGCTTAGGTAGCTAGCTTTGTTGTGTTGGTGCAGTATGTATCCTCTGTATTCAGCGATGTGGTTCATTCATTTGAGAACTGTGCCTTGCTACGTCTTGAAATCGTATCGACACTGAGGTAGCCGGCAATGGTAAGGACAGCAAAATAACCACAGTAGCCAATTCTCTTAAGAGTGCAATCCAGAGAGTGATATTGGCTGGCACACGCCCCTTATCTATTGTAGCACAGAATCAAACCAATAATGTTTGCAGAGATCATCAAATGTCTTTATTGTCCACACGTTGAATCAGTTACATTCATTTTGAAACAAGAAATAGTAAAGTGTCTCTAGTCCTATTTTTATATGTTGTGTATGTTTATAATCAGTAAATGGATAGTATCAAATGCAGAATCAGTGATTGTAGCACATGAAACAAATCAAGAGGTATTCAGCATTAGCAATTGAATGTTAAACTACATTCATTTTCTATAGATTAACATAGAAAAGATGCATACAAAGAAATGTATAATATAAATCTCTGGCCTTAACATAGTTTATAATGAAAATATTCGCAATTAGAGTGATAATAACTTCTGTGAAAAATCCATCCCATGTTCAGCCTTCCACAGCTATGAGTAGCGTCGGCCTTTGAGTGCTGGCGGGTAGCCTCCCATGCGCCAGCCAAACTCGGCTGATGCAAGGGAGGTTCTGAGAGGAGGGAGGGCAGGGAATGGGGGGCTCTGGGCAGGGAGTGGGAGGGCCGGCAAATGTTCCCGCCTGGGGAGGAGGCAGGGCCAGGATGCGGCCATTAGGCATGCTAGGCCTCATTGGGAGGCTGCGCGGCCCCAATTCAGGCTGTGTGGCTTCCTCGGTTCTAAGCCTGCTAAATAGCAGGCGCAGATTTGGGGAAGTCCATGGGCTAGCTGGAGCCTCCCTTGGGCAAGGGGACGAAAGTGCCCTTGCCCCGGGGAGGCTCTCTAGCACACCAAAGCTGCATTGGATTTGGCACAGGTCCACTGTCCTCGCCAATCCAGCACACTTTAGGATTTGAATGAGTTGAACTAGCATACGTAGAGTATGTACAGCAGGGGTGTCAAACTTGTTTAGAACAGAGGGCCGATTAGCATTCATGATGCCTGCTGAGAGGTGGAAGTGATGTTGTTAAGCAGGAAGTGGTGTTGTTAAAACGTTCATGACCAGAAATAAGCTCTTTGTTCTCAGGGCGCTATCCTATACTGCACTGGATTAGCAAGGCTGGCCGGCCGGCCTGTGCCAAACCCAATAAAGTATAAGCAAGGCTGGAGCCTGCCAACGGCTCCAGCCTCCCCTATGGGCTCCTCAGATCTGTGCCTAATAAACAGCAGGTGCAGATCCAAGGAAACCGCGCGGTCTGAATTGGGGGGGGCCTCCCAGGTATAGGGAGGTATAGGATTCAGCCTTATGGCCGAATACTGGACCCGCCTCAGTCCTGGGCCTGCCTGCCTGCTGGCCCTCCCACTGCCCGCCCACCGCCTGCCCAGAAATGCCTTCCCCCACTCCGTTTCAAAATGGTGCCTCTCTTGTGCCGGCCGGCTTCAGCCAACACAATGAAGGCACAGCGTGGGCATAACGGGACCGGCGCTGCACGTTGCCTTAGCAACAACACAGAGTGCTCCCGCCTTGGTGCTAAGTGCGCAGCGTGAATGCAAACCTGTTGCATTGACGCTGCACAATTTCTAGCATTGCGCTGCCCATTAAAGCATCAGCTGCAAAGGGCTGAAGAGAAAATGTGCAAATCTTGATCATAGTATCAAGATATGGGAGAACCCAATGATCACATGGGCTGCCCTTTCAGCAGTCACATCTCAGGTCAGATCAGCAGCCAAGAGCAGTTGATGGGAGTGCTGTGAGAGCCCAAGGACAGGATGAATGGATTCTGTTGGCTGCATCCAGCAAGTGGGCTTTATTTAACACCCCTGATGTACAGCTTCAGATCACCCTAAAGCACCTCTCTCTAAACTACAGCTCGCGGTCTGGATCCAGAGTTTGGGGAAAGCCTTCCCTCCAGCACCTAATGTTTTGCCATGCTGCCAATTATCTTGCCACCAGTTTGGGACAAAGGGATGCCCTGGGCAGTCACGTCTGTCCAGAAATCCTGGTGCAAAGTCTGCTGGGTCTCTGATCAATAGACATGACTGTCCATCTGGTGGCAAGATGGTCAGCTGTGCAGAGGAACTGTAGGTGCTGAGTGGGCCCAGGGAGGGCTTTTCTGTTCCTCAGCTGTTTCCAGTTTGGAGACCACAGCTCAGAAGTCATATTTTCAGTGTAAACATCCATTTTTATTTGCGCAGAAACAAAGCAATCACTAATATCCAAGATATACCCGATTTGGATTAAACGCTAAAGTCATATCTTTGTACTATGAGAAATTCAAAAAATAGTTTGATTTGGTCTTTCTTTGTGTGGATCTTGTCTCTTCTTTTTTTTCTTTTTTCACTTAGTTGCCTTCAGACGTACTGAGGGGGAAACCCAGAGAAGATTTTTAGAGGCATTCACTTACATCAGAAACGACAACATTTCTTAGGGCACAATCTTAACCTGAAATTAACCTGGAAGCCTAACCTGGAACGTGTCCTTACTCTAGCCTGTCCCGGTGCTACTTAGGATTGGGCTGCCCACCTGCTGACACTATAGCATGTACCTAGGACACCTTTAAGGCCTTTAAAATTAATAAAAATGAAAATGTGGAATGAGAACTTTGAATAAAAACACAACACTACTTTTTGCCTTTCAAATAACGAAATCTATGAAAAAAGACCACCATGTTCAAACACCTCTATCAATAGGACTTCAGTCTAAGTAGAAATTCATAGGATTGAGCTTTAGTCCATGTCCAAACCCACAAGCATGCTAAGTGTCCATGCCAGTCTTCTATGGCCCATGCAGAACCTGCACTCATAGTGCCTACATTGGAGCCAGTCTTTGTTGGGGCCTGTCCAGGGATGTGGTCAGCTGTACCTAGAACCAGACCTACTTGAACGTCCTCTTATCCAGAGTGTCAAGGGATAGGGGTACATTCTGGAAAGCTGCAGCCAAGGAATACTGTTGACCAGGTAAAGGACAAAGTATTTGTACCTGATCTGTCCAGTCCAGTCCAGTCATGGTCTGTCCAGTCCCGAGGCTCCATACCTCCTCAAGCCCCTGTTGTGTCTCCCTACATCCTTCTATGACTGGAGAAGATTCTGAAATACTCTTGGCATGGACAGTCCTGTGTCTGCTAGGCTACGAGCCAGAGAAATACCCAGGCAAAGTTCAAGCCCCTAATCCTTGAAAATCTATCTATTTCCAGGTGTCTTTATTTCAATCCTGGTGGCTTCAGTAACACTCTACAAGTGTGGCTTGGACTTTACAGACAGCTCAAGAATGTAAGCTGCGGCAAGATGCAGCTGCATAGATTCTTGTTGCGGAAGGCATTATGGCCATTTGACGCAGAGTGGGTAACATCTACACCAGTTGTTGCCATGTTGCTTCTAAGCGCACTTTAAAGCCCTGGTTTGGATCTTTGCAGTCTGCCATCTTCTAACTAGGACTTGACCCAAAGGACTGTTTTTGCCCACATGCCTCTACCCTGAAACTGGGCTCTCAAGCCTTCAGTTCTTGGTCAAATTGGGTACATTTTCAGTACAAATGTTGCTTTGTGATACCAGAAACGTTTTTCCTCTGTGGTTGTTTCTCATCCTGGAAACTCCCTTTGCAGGAATATTAAGCCCCTTCCCCCTTTGCTTTGAACGGGGCAGTGAAAACCCTTCCTCTGTCAGAAAGCTTCTATGCGTTGGTTTTTGGTGAGGTTTTTACTGAGTGCTGGGGCAGTTCACACAGATGCAGATGAGACAATGTCATGGTGAATGAAAGAATATCAGTGGCATTGATGATAATTCTACTGAACTGCTCAGATACTACTTCAATTGAAAAAAATATTGCTCATCAATCAATCAACAGTATTTATATACCGCTTTTCAACAATGTTCACAAAGTGGTTTACAGGCTAGTAGTAGTAGTAGTAGTAGTAGTAGTAGTAGTAGTAGTAGTAGTAGTA
>JAJKFI010000018.1:74664-97581 GCA_029204185.1 Lerista edwardsae | reverse complement strand
TACGTCAACTTCCAGATTAGCTGGACACCAGCTGAGAAGCAGCATCAGCAGCTAGCGGTTGGGCAAGCAGGCCTCTCAGGGAGCAGCGCCATTGCTGTGATGCTCAGATCTCCAAAACAGTCAACTTCAGACCAGTGGTGTAGCTAACAAAAGTGTAGCCCGATGCCAAGAGCAGAATGATGGCCTGGAAGTGATAACCCAACAGGAAGTGACATCACTTCTGAAAGTGACAGCATGTCTGGGCCATAACTTTTGATAACAATATTACAGTTTGTTTCATGGCATTCTGCATTAAAGTACCTTTCTAAGAATATATAACATGTTGGTATTATTCATATATACATACATTCCACATTCATACATACCTCAATTTCATAATTGTAGCCACTAGAGTCAAACTCAGCTTGTTGCCCCCCTACAGCTTGTTGCCCCCCTACAGCTTGTTGCCTGGTGCAGTTGCACCCCCTGCACTTCTTTAGCTATGCTCACACCCTTATTGGCACTCCCTCAGGCCCATACCCCGGTCCTCCCCATTTCTATGCTAGTGAGGGATAGGATTGAACTGTCTTATACAAGATAAAATATGCATAGATGTTTACCACAGGCTTGATCATCATTGCCTCAATCTCTTCCGGGGTCCAATTGGAGGGGTGATAAGGGTCGGCGTTCATAGCGTCGAGAATACGTCTTCGAGCCTCCTCTAATTCCCTGTTGCAGACCATATAACAATACAGTCAATTGAACCCCAAGAAGAAGTGAATGAGTGTCAATAACTCATGTCCTAGTTCTAGTTCATTGTCCTAGTTCATAACTAGTGTCCTAGTTCATTGCAATAAACTGTGTTCATCTTGATGAAACTTATGCAATCTGCCTTATTAAAACAATATGTCACATTTTTTTATAGAAATCAGTTTTGCCCAAAGGATCTTGCTGGACATTTTGTAAAGCAATGCTATAACTAGTGCTTAAATGCTTAAATGAATGGGGGCCCCATGGGGGGGGCCCACAGGAATGCCCCACATTGGGCCCCTCTGCTGCTAGAGCCGGCCCTGGATTGTATACTGTAGTTCAGTGTTATTCAAACTGTGGGTCGTGACCTGATGTCAGGTGGGTTGCGGAAAGGTGGGAGCAGCCATCCAGAAAACTACAAGATGCATGCAACTCTTGTTACTCATAAGAACATAAGAAGAGCCCTGCTGGATCAGGCCCAAGGCCCATCTACTCCAGCCTCCTGTATCTCACAGCGGCCCCACCAGGTGCCTCAGGGAGGCATAAGACAACAAGATGCTTGCATCTTGTTGCCACTCCCTTGCACTCTGAAGTACTACTCCGAAGTAGCCTACTACTAATGTAAGGAGGTTACAACCCATCATTGCCTATAGCCCACGATGGACTTTTTTTCCAGAAATCCATCCAATCGCCTCTTAAAGGCATCTTGACCAGATGCCATCGCCACCTCCTGTGGCAAAGAGTTCCACAGATTAACTACCCGCTGGGTAAAAAAGTACTTCCTTTTATCTCTTCCAACCCTCAGTTTTAGCAGATGCCCCCGGTTCTGGTGTTTTGAGAGAGGGAAAATAACATCCCTCTATCGACACTATCCCTTCCGTGCATAATTTTGTATGTCTCAATCATGTCGCCCCTCAGGGGCCTTTTTTCTAGGCTGAAGAGCCCCAAACGCTGCAGTCTTTCTTCATAAGGGAGGTGCCCCAGCCCTGTAATCATTTTTGTCGCTCTCTTCTGCACCTTTTCCAGCTCCACTATGTCCTTTTTGAGGTGCGGCGACCAGAACTGTACACAATATTCCAGGTACGGCCTTACCATCGATTTGTACAATGGCATGATAATATTGGCTGTTTTATTCTCCATCCCTTTTTTAATTACCCCAAGCATGGAATTGGCTCTCTTAACTGCTGCCGCACACTGGGTCGATACCTTCATTGAATTGTCCACCAGCACCCCAAGATCTCTCTCTTGAGCTGTCACAGACAGCTCAGAACCCATTAGCCTATATGTGAAGTTTTGATTTTTTGCCCCAATGTGCATCACTTGACACTTGTTTACGTTGAAACTCATCTGCTATTTTGCTGCCCATTCCCCCAACTGGGAGAGATCCTTCTGGAGCTCTTCACAATCCCCTCTGGTTTTCACCACCCGGAAAAGTTTAGTGTCATCCGCAAACTTGGCCACCTCGCTGCTTATCCCTGTCTCCAGGTCATTTATGAACAAGTTGAAAAGCACCGGCCCCAAGACAGATCCCTGGGGCCCTCCACTTTTCACCTCTCTCCATTGTGAAGATTGCCCATTGACCCCCACTCTCTGTTTCCTGGCCCTCAACCAATTCTGAATCCATAAGAGGACCTGCCCTCTTATTCCCTGACTGTGAAGTTTCTTCAGCAGCCTTTGGTGGGGGGACTGTGTCAAACGCCTTCTGAAAATCCAGGTATATGATATCCACAGGTATATGATACTCCTTTTGTGAGTGTTAACTTTGTGAGTGTTAACAATTTGAATTTTCAAGTGAGGGTTTTTTCAACTTTGTTTTTAGTTCATGCTTTTAGAGTACATCATATTTGGTCCTAATCTTGCTTTCTGTCAGGGATGTTTCAGTCCAAGAATGCCAATGTACATTTCAGGAGTGTCATTTTATTATGTTACAATGACTGTACTCACTGCTTGATGATGTCACTTCCTGCCACAACATCACTTCCTGGTTAATGACATCACTTCCGGTGGATCCTGACATAATTGTCATTCTAAAAAGTGGGTCCTGGTCTAAAACGTTTGAATACCACTGCTATAGTTTCAGTGCAGTATAAAACTGCACCCTCAATAAAATTACCAGTTAAAATGAAACTTTGATTCCTAAGAGAACCTAAACTGGCATAAGTGATTTTGTATGAATATGCATTGGCAGGATAATACATGTAGGTTGGGGTGCAGGGTATCCCACTGTGAATCTGCACCTCTGCTGCCAGGGCATTCGCTCACAGAGGTTATAACATGCAAATAGGCTCTTGCCAGCTTTGGAACTCTGTACCAACTTGACAGTGATGTGTGCAACTCCTCTGTAAGTTCATCTGTAAAGATGCTGCTGTCAAGACGAATATGTACACAGCTTGCTTAGGCTTCTTGGTTCACTAAACATGGTTCTCTGAGTTGTTTCTTGCTAGTCCATGTATGTAATTCGAATAAGTAACTAATGTTTACCCTTGATGTTCCCTACTTCAGTTAGGGAACATCAAGGGTAAACATGGCTGTTTGTCCCCCACTCCGTGCACCATTCCAACCGCCTAATGAACTGAGCTCACTCTGGTCCCGTCTCTAAGAAGAACAAGAGATATGGGGCCAAGAAACCACTTTCTTCCCCTTTGAGGACTGCTGACAAACTGTTGCAGCCTTTCCACCATTGCTACCTGTTTCTGTGTTTGTGGGAGGCTTCTGTTCTTTTCAACCAGGAGATGCTCGCTGGGTGAGACTTTCAGCTAGGGTCTGTCGTGTCTCTCTTAAAGGGACCCTGACAACAACATGAATATCAACTTGCGTGATTTTAAGGGTGTGTATGTGAGAGGTCCAATCCAATGGGCCTTACCATGGGTGATATCCTTGTACCACCTGGGCAAATGTTGTGCAAGGTGCTGTAAAGCGTCTCTAAAACCAGCAGTAAGCTCAGTGTGGTTGTGGCTTTTTCAAAAGTGCCGCCACTGCTGTAATCTGGCCAACATTTCCAACCCATTGGCTTTGAGCTGTTGGAGCCTGCAGGTTGTACGTGTTTGCAGGATCTCAGCCAGCGCAGCAGCAGTGGAGGCACTTTTCAAAGAACTATGGTGGGGCCATTCTGCCTCATTTGCCATATCTGCACTGCACGGCCCTGATCTCTAGCATGGTTCATTTTGGAGAACAGTGCTGTGCTGTTTCTGCTTAGGGATGTGTATCCTTCCAGAAAGAGGGAGATCTGGAAGTCCAGCAGTCTGGGAGTCCAACACAGAGAAAGCCAGAGAACTCTCCAAATGCCCACAATTCATAAATGAAGCCATTCTATTTTTACTCTTGATCTAGTAACAAAAAACTAGTTTATCACACCCATTGCAAGTACATTTGTTTTCTCAGTATTCCCATTGTTTTTTTTTCAAGTGCATGCAGCATAATAATTCAGCAACATAATAATTTATCTGATCCTATGATTTCAATCAGTCTTACTGAAAAAGAAATCTTTTTTCCCTCTCTTTTCCCAAACAGATTGCCAGTGGCACACCCAGCCCATGCTCTGCCCTGCAGCCAGGTCGATGCTTGGTGGCCCCTACACCAGCCACTGCCCACTGACACGATCCTGCCATTCCAGGCTCCATTTTGGAGCCATACAGGGACAAGGGATGGCTGGTGGCACAAACAATGCTTGCTTCTTGGAGAGGTGAGCAGTCCCTTTGCCACCCACCTCCCGCTTGAGCAGCTTCTGCTTGGGGATTTTGGCCCCACACGCTCAACAGTAAGACCACAACTGCAAATTGCTAGCTGTTTCTAGTCTATTCCATGCATACTGCTGTGTGTCGGTAACATACAATGGGCATACATGAACTCTGCTTTCAAACAACTTAAGAAGAATTAAAAAAAAAAACTCTTCCCTTTGCCTGACACCTGCTTCTCTCTTGATCATGAAAGCAAACAGATTTTGCAACTTTTTGAAAAATGCCTTAAGACTTGGGCACTGCAGACTATGGAAGCATCTGTGCACTTGCAGCTGTTGGCTTCCTCCAGATGTTGACAATCCAGATATTTTGCTAGGATCCATAAATAATTCCCTTTCTTTTCAGAGCAGATTTAACTAGAAAGCACTAAGACAGCAGCACTTACTCTTCAGAAGGATAGGCAAGAACTTCAGAGCCGAAACTACAGAGCAGTATCAAAAAGAGGAGACACAGGAAACCCCTTCTCTGTTCCATCTCTCCAGACCTGGGTTGTCAAAAAATGAAACAAACATTGTTTCTTGTCAATGCCCATCTCTTGCATGTAAACAGTGAAAGACTGTGTTAAGAAGTTTTGAGAAAGAGTCGGGGTGGGGGTGGGTTACCAAAGAATAGGAGGTTTGAAGTACTAAGGAGTACTAAGTAGTCCTTCCTGGCTAACAGGTCCCAAATGGTGATGCTGCGGGACACCTGCTCAGCAGTTTGGCCTTTGCAATATGGAGTGCCTCAGGGTTCTACAGTATTTTATCCCCCATGCTGTTCTTGAAACCATTGGGGGAAGTCATCTGGGGGTTTGGAGCAGGGTGTCACCAATATGCTGATGACACGCAACTCTTTCTCGCTTTACCATCCCAAACTGAAGAGGCTGTGAAGGTCCTAGTGTGCTCCCTGGAGGCAGTTGGGGTATGGATGAAAGCCAATAGGTTAAGACTGAATCCAGAAAAGACAGAAGTCCTCCTGGTCAGGAAACCCTCAATGCAGACACAAAGTCTTTCACCCACTCTGAATCAAGTGACACTTCCCCTGCAAGAACAGGTACACAGTCTGGGAGTGCTCCTGTCTCTGGAGAACCAGGTAGCAGCTGTGGCTGGTGTGCATTTGACCAGCTTCAATTGGTGCGCCAACTTCGACCATACCTGAGCTGTTCTGACCTGGTCACAGTGCTCCATGCATTAGTGATTTCAAGGCTGGACCACTGTAATTCGCTTTATGTAGGGCTCCCCTCGAGAACAGTTTGGAAGCTACAGTTAGTACAAAATGCAGCAGCCCAGGGGCTAGACAGTTTGACTCAGTAGGACCACTCCTTCAGCAGCTGCAGTGGTTGCCCATTCACTTCCAAGCTCAATTTAATATGATGGTACTGACCTTTAAGGCCCTTAATGATTTAGGCCCAGCCTACCTAAAGGACCGCCTTCTCCCATACATACCTGTTAGCCCTCTTAGATAATCTAAAGGGGCTCTCCTTCAAGTGCCCCCTCTGTCCCAAGTTAAAGGGATGGCAACTCGGGGATGGGTTTTCTCTGCAATGGCTCCACAAATATGGAATTCCCTTCCAGAAGAATTAAGAACTACAACTCCCTCATGGCCTTTCGAGGAGAGCTCAAATCATACCTATTTAGTCTGGCCATTGGATGATGGTTGGCTGTCTGCCCTTTGTCCCTCTAATATTTTGTCATAGTTTGTTATGACTCCCCTGGTCAATTGTTTTTCCACCCTCCAAGGGGCCTGATGAGGAAAATTGGATCTAGCTTCATTCTTGTACACTCAATGTGTTCCTGTTAATAATTAATGTTGTTGTTTTAATGTGTCTTACTTATTGTGATTACATTGTATTTTGTTGTTCTCTGTAAGCCGCCTTGGGAATTCACTTCGGCATGGGAAAGGAGGGGTATAAATTCTTCAAATAAATAAATACAACCACCCTGATAGGGCACATCTTAACACGATTATGATTATCAGTAGCAATAGCCTCCCTTACAATGGATATGTAAGCACTCAAATGCATTTCTACAAAGAGGTGTCTGATGTAGGCAGGGTCCATGAGAGGGGGATATTGGGGGTAATCCAAAAAGGACCCAGAAGCCAACAGAAAGGGCCCTGAAATTTCCAGGGATCAGGATTTACCTGGAGAAAACTAGCCTGCTAAAACAGCTCTTTGGCTTACAGATCTTATTCCTCCTCTCAAGCCTTGGGTTCCAACACAGGTCTCCTAAGTTGTGTGCCAGTTAAATAGCTGGCACAGATCCCAGTACAGCCATATGGGCTGGCCGGGCTCTACACCAGATAAGGGAACCAATGTTCCCTTGTCCCCAGATCACTTATGGCTGCTGCTCTGGCCCTGCAGGGAACATTGGTTCCCTTATACTCAGTAAAATGGAGATTTTGGTGCCACTGAACCATGTGCTGCCCAATCAGCATAAGATTGTCCCTTAAAGGATTTTAGAGAGAGAGGAGTATATTTGGTTTTCCTTATTACTGGATCTACTCCCAACACTGTGTGGGCAGGTAATCCTGGGTGCCATATTGGGAAGCCTGGTAGACATGGGCTGCAAAGGCTATTCCGTTTAAGCAGAATGCCTGTTTTGCCCCTTCCCTGTTCTGTCTGCCTCTGTTGATTACCCTCCCCCAGCTTTCTTTTGTCCTTTTTCCTTTTCCTTTGGGAGGTGGCCCAAAAGAAACTTTGTACCTCTGATAAAATTGCTCTCAGAGGTCCCTGGGTTTCGACTATGAAACCTACCATGAATGCCACTGCTAATCTTAATAGCAATCCTAATCTGGTCTCAAATTTTGGTTGACTCTTTCCAGTGTCACAATTCCTTGCACAGTGAGATGCAGACTACCAGAAACAAGTGGGTACATAGACAGATAGACAACCATAGACAATCATCTGTATATGTGCATGTGCTCATACGCATGTGTTAGCATCTTAATTTAAACCACTTTGCTGAGCACAGTTGTGTAGTTCAGCTCCCAGAAAGGTACTATATGTCTGCTCAACTCTGGCTGCTGGAGTCCTATGTAAGCTGACTTGGGAGTGTCTCCCATGGAACTCATCCCAAACATCTGTGTCAAGAAGTTTTGAGAAGGAAGTCGAGGTAACGATAAGCTGAGAACAGTTTTCATATTGCTGCAACCATGTCATACGTTGTTGTGCAAATGATCACGCACAAGAGCATTTGATTTTTTTTTTTAAAAAAGAGGAAAGTTGACCAAAGAATATTGTGAGTACTAACACTTATACAGATTGTAAGAGTAGACCGGTTTAGAACAACAGGTTTTATGACTAGCCATGTTATCATGTAAGAAACCCGGGGCAGAAGTTTGCATTTTGGGGTGGGTTTTATTGGCACTCTAGATTTGTTCACTCATAACCAGCACCAGCACCCAAAAAACAAAGCAAAACCCTGAAATGAAAGTTCTCCTTCAACATAAGCACAGAGTTCTCCAAATGGGGTGGGGTGAGAGTTCCGCTCTGTTTCACATCAGAGGTCTTCCTCCAGCAATGAAAAGGTTAATGGCAGGAGATTTCTTGTCAGTTGTTGCGGGAGCAGAACAGAAGAGGTACCAGTTGCAAAAGCTAGTTCATTAAAAGCTCTATTTATGTATGACAATGTTTTTGTATATTATTATACATAAAAATAATATGTTATATATATTTTCCTCAAGCCGTGGTGGGTGGTTATACATGTGTGTGTGTGTGTGTGTGTGTGTGTGTGTGTGTGTGAGTGAGTTCAGCCAGCACAGCAGAGCGGGGGAGAGGGGGTAGAATAGGAAGAGGTTTGGTGGGCTGCTATTTAGCAAGCACAGATCTGAGCAAGCCCATCGGTGTGGCTGGTGCCTATCCCAAGGCAAGGGTGCGAACGTGCTCCAGCCTGAACTGTGTTGGGTACAGTGCAGGCCCTCTGGCCTGTTCTCTTCTGGTGTAGCATTAAGGGATTAAACTGGTAGCATTAAGGGATAATTGATAATACGTCTTTTTGTCTTCTTCTGAATGGAGGACAATGAATGCTACAGAGCAGAAACCAGCTGTTAGGATTGCACCATCAGTGTACAGACTGTGGGTGAGCAAAGATCATTAGGTTCTTAGCTGGCTCTCAGGATGGAGCAACATAAAGCTCAAAGGGCTGGCATGGAAGCCAAATCAATGTAAGAAATAGGGCTTTCACAAATATGTATAAAGAACAAAGAAAGGCCAAGAAGAATTCGGACTCCAGCTCGCTACAGGGCATGAAAGCTGCAATACAGGGCCTGTATTGCAAGCCAGCAAAACATTGCATTAACTGTTGCTGCAGTAACAGGATAAAAATTGGATTCTCAAACAAAGGACTTCATACTCCAGAAAAGCCAAGCTGGGGTGTTCCTCTGCACGATCCTGGAGCAGCTAACCTTTGTGCTCAGTGAAACCATGGTTTGTTTGTTTTTTACAAAAAGTTTTGGAGGTGAGGTCAGCTTTTTTTCCAGGATCTCCATAAGAAATCATAGTCAGCACATAGGATTGTACCACAGAAGAGACTACAGGCATTCCCCAGTATCTGATTCAGTATCCACAGCTTCAGTTATCCATGGATACTGGGATGCCTATTAAAAAGATGGGGAACATGAAGCAAATCTATTTTATTTTAACCTTTTTGCAGAAAACCACTGATGTTCCCCTACCTTTAAAAAGGCATCCCCAGTATCCATGGTTTCAGGTATCCATGATGGGGCCCAGAACAGAATACCAGGGGATACCAGGGAATGCCTGTACGTTTCTGGCCATTGATGCTCAAAGACATCCATTTCATTTCAGGGTTGTTCCACAGACAGCTCCCTTGAAAATGTTGCAAAAGTGAAAATAAAAAAGTTGCATGAAGGCATCTAATGTAGTAAATGGGGAGCTTAATGAATAAAGGTGTTGAAGAGTAAGGGTGCTTCTATTGTCTTCAACCTGTGTAAAGACACATTTTCCATTCTACTTCGGAAACTGCATTTTTGCTACAAGCAGAGAAAGTGTTCGTGTGCGTTTATGTGTCTTTGTCTTTGTCTTTGTCTTTGTGTGTGTGTGTGTGTGTGTGTGTGTGTGTGTGTGTGTGTGTGTGTTCACCCCCGGAATAGATTAGAAAGGTTTTTCTCTGAAGTGAGAGCTAGTGCCCAAAACAGAGAGACACAAACTTACTTTGCAGGAGCAGGATTTTCTCTCCTCCAGAACAGGGAGCTCCTTGAAGCACAAGCACTGCTGAGAGCTTTCCTAGGTGCTGAATCCCTCGACAGCCAGATGTCCTCTCTGCATGTACCAAGGGGAGTATGCCAAGAAAGGGAATGCTCTCTTCCCTCAGAGAAGCCTCATTTTATAGACCACCTTTCTGCTTCAGAAACCACAATCACCCTACAGTGGAGAAAGTCATTATTCCCTTGGAGGGAACAAATAGATCTCCTGCGAGTAACATTTGGCTGGGCAAACAATTCACCCTTTCCACCCTTTCTTATGTTCTTATGTTCCAAAGCATACCCAAATCCTCAAAAGATGGAAGCAGACATGTGAAAAGGAAACTAGTAGCATTAAGGGATAATTGATAATACGTCTTTTTGTCTTCTTCTGAATGGAGGACAATGAATGCTACAGAGCAGAAACACACTGATGCTATTGCAGGATATCAGCAAGAAGTCCCAGAGGAACTTCCAGGATTTTTTCACCTCCAATCGGTCTGTGGTTCTCAAGGTGCACTCCTATTCATGTTTACTTGGAAGTAAATCTCACTGTGTCCAATTGGGCTTACTCCCAGGAATGTCTGTGTAGGATTTTAGCCCACAATCTGCCCCTGAACTGCTCCACAAACACAAAATCCACCTTTTTTTTTTTTTTAGGGTATTTATATTATTTATTTTAAGTTATGAGTAAAGGATACAGAAAAAAGACTGAGGTCGGGGAAATACACAGGGATACACATAAGGTATCATTGCAGTGTGTCATACATACAAGAATTCTAACTCTGGTAATTGTATATATTGCTTCTAGGAATTTCAAGTTCATTTCGTTCTCTCTTTCTACACAACCTTCTAATTTAATATAAAGTATATACGTTTAACATTTAGTATCTATCCATTCATAAAACATCCTCCAATTTTGTTCAACTTTGTCCATCTTATTACCACGCATTCTTTCTGTTAAAATATTCATTTCAGCTATTTCATAAATTTTATCTATCTCTTGTTCCATACTTGGAGTATCTTTGTTTTTCCACCTTTGCGCAAATATTAATCTTGCTGCAGTAACAACATGTACAAAAATATATTTCCTAGTTAAATCTTGAATATCTTGTACTATATTTAACAAAAACATTTCTGGTTTGAATGGGATTAAACATTGTAATATCTCTTGTAGCATTTCATTTATATCTCTCCATAATTTTTTCGCCTTCTTACATGTCCACCACATATGATAATATGTCCCTTCAATATTTTTACATTTCCAACAAACATTTGAAGAGTTTTTATACATTCTCGAAATTTTTCCAGGCATAATATGCCACCTATAAAACATCTTGTATACATTTTCTCTATATGACATAGCTTTAGTAAGTTTAATATTACTTTTCCAAATTTCCCCCATTCATCAAATGGTATTGAGTATCCAAAATTTTTTGCCCATTTTACCATTGCATCTTTCACCTATTCATCCTCCATCTTTATATTTAACAACATCGAATACATTTGTTTTATATATTTTTATTTTTCTTCCAGGAAATTTTTTTATCAAATTCTGTTTCTCTTTGATAGATTCCAGTCTTACAATCTTCTTTTAGTCTTGAATTAATCTGTATTATTGACCACCAATCTAAAATTATATTTTTATGCTCTAAACATTCTCTAGATAATAGTTTACTATTTCCATCAATTAATTCTGCAAAAGTTCTATTTTGGTCCTCTCTGAGCCAATCTGGTTTAGCGCCAATCTCCAACGGTTTCACCCATCGGGGGATTTTATCATATACTTTATATCTCAATTGGTCCCAGACCCACAACAACGGTCTTCTTAAACAATGTTGCTTAAAATTAGAATAGTATTTTGCTTTATCATAAATCAAAAATGCATGTAACCCAATATTAAGATCATATACCTCTAATTTAATCATCCTTTTATCTATGGGGTTGGCCCATTCTCTTAACCAGTTCAAAGCAGCTGCTTGATAATACAGTAAAAAATCCAGTAGGCCAAACCCCGCCCTTTCCTTAGCTTCTTGAAGCAGTTTTAGACGAATTTTTGGTTTTTCCCCCTGCCATATAAATTTTGATACTATTTTATCTATTTCTTGAAAATAAGAAATATCCACCTTCGATGTCTTGACACAATGCCAAATTCCAGGGGGTTTCTGGGGTGACTTTTATTCATTCTTTCATTTCAGGGGCAACTGTGGAGTTGGGGAACTGCCAGCCATCCAGGGACTTGTGTCAGAGGCCTGAGAGCTTCTTAGGGATAGAACTGTAACAGGATTAATAAAAAACAGAGGCCTTTTCTAGTTAAGGAAAACGACATAAAATGCTATAGAAAAGGAAAAGAAATGAACAAGTAAAATATGGCCTTCCACTATTTTTTTTAAAGGTTCCCCACTTCAGTTGGACATCAGTTCGGGCTAAATCCAAACATTTTTGCTTCCCTCGTTTTTGAGACAATTTGAAAGTACATTACATGCCTGTTTAATGTGCCACAGAGAAGGAAATGGAACTCCATGCTCAATAAATCCCTCCTTTTCTCTAGTAGAGCAGAAAGAAACCATTGAAGTAGCCCTCATGATGTGTTCTTCATGTCCAGTGATTGTATCCAATCATTCTAGGAAATCCTCAAGGTGGCTTTTCACATTTTATTTTCCATAAATACCCAGTTCTTCCTTAGTCATATGATTTCCCTCTCATTCTGTTCAGGATCACATGAAGGTAAGTTCAAGCTGTGCCCAATCTGTACTTTAGCTTTTTACTTTGAAAGCTGTGTCCAGATCCTGCACTGGGCCTCTGCCCAAGTCAGGACTCCCCGATACTCACAAACCAAGTGGGAGGCTCTGGGCAGTGAGTGGGGGCCTGCGGCCTTCCTCAGCCGCCAGCCAGTTCGAGCGGACGGCCAGAGTGTCTGAGCTGGGGCTGCGAATTGTGTAGGCTCCCCATTGCATCTGGTACCAGGGGGCGATGCCCATGCCCACCCTGTGGTCCTGGATGTTGAGGCAGGCCAGGGGCAGACCAGAAGCAGGCTGTTCCGCTTGCTGGTGATAGTGGCGGACAGCACAGGGGCTCACCTCTGGCTGCCTCAGCTCCACCCAAGGGATCCCGCTCTCCTGTCTGGACAACAGGGTCCAATTTGGTCACACCTCAGGGTTTCAGGATGGTGCAGCGAAGAGGAATGTATTCCGCTTCCACCATTCCATTCCAGTGCTTCTCCCAATGGAGTGTTGATGACCCAGAGCACAATCCTAAATTGTGCTGGAAGAGCAAGCCTTCAATAAATCCAGCACAGCTTTGGAGCACTGGGAAGCCTCTAAAGGGCAAGGGCACATACTGTATGTTAAGGGGAGGGGAGTGGAGGGGAGGGGAAGCTCCAGTGGAGGCTCCAGCATTCCCTATGGGTTTCTCGGATCTCCACCTGCTGCACAGCAGGGCAGAGCTGAAGAAGCTGCATGGTCAAAATTGGGGCCACACAGCCTGAGGAAGGAGGCTTGAATGTGGCCTAGCAGCAGCATCCCAGCCCCATGCCTCTCTGCAGGCCACAATGCCTACTGGCATGCTCACTCCCATCTAGTTCCTCCTGCCCTCCCTCTGCCCAGAATCACTCATGCACCAGCCAGGCTTGGCTGGCAAACAAGCGGCACCTTGACTCAGCACTCTTTGTCCTGCTAGCAGCGTCATTGCTTGTGACATTGGGCCAATGCAAGCATGTCACGTCAGCCCAAGGGTGGATTGCTCTCCAAGAGCCATGTCTCAGTTTACAAGCCTGTGCATTCAATAGGACGTACTCACAGGAAAGTGTGCATGCGATGGCAAAGTGTGAATAGGACTGCATAGCACTAACCTCTATTTTGAATTCATTTGTATTCTGAACTTGCTAGCTAAAGCTTCCATGCAGTGATTTTCTTACCTGAAATCATGGAAGAGATGTTGATGGTTGGGTTGATGGAAGTGTGAATGGAAGACATGGCAGAAAACAGCCACCATGTTCCGTCAGAGGTTCTGTCTGGTGGGAAGCAGCAAAGCACAAAGAGCACAGGAAGAGAACCAATAACCCAGGAACCAAAAGTGGGCATAAAAAGTGGGCACACCCACAATCAGGTGTGCAGCGTGTCTTCCCTGTGCCAGGGGCAAGGCATGGTTGTGGTCCCTCCTATGTGTGACACAATGATGCCCTTCCCTCATCACAACCTCACGCACGGGACCTCGCTGCTGTGGCCCGTGGGATTTCAAAATTACCCAGGCCGCGGCAGGAAGCGTTCCAGGCTCTCCCACCTTCCAGGCACTCCATTTTTTCACACAACTGTTATTACATAATGACCCTCTTCTCCTCCTCTCTTTGGAACATGTGAAGATCAGATAAAATCTGGGTCTCCATCTCAGGGCAGAGCTAGGCCATTTGGTACACTACGGGGCATTGGGGCTGCAGTGCTGGTGTTAGAGCCCCAGAGAATTGGGCTCTTACTGTCTGTGTCTGGGCCAATGTCCCTGTTTCTGCAACAACAACTTCGCAACATCATCAATATAATCATCCAGTGAACAATGGAAAAACCAAAAGGTTTACACCACAAAAGAGAAAAAAAAGTAATGGATTAATAATTTTAATAACAGGGACAAATTGTTTTGAAAAATTGATCTTTACATATTCACATTAAGGAGTGTAGCCAGATTGCAATTAATCTATTGAAGTCCTGAAGAATAACATTATACTTCCTGCCTTCAATCTTCTAGCTTTCTCCTTCACAGACTGATTGTGGCTGATTCCAAACCGATTCCCGCCTAGAACTTTCATGAACCGTTTCATTTGCATGTTTTCTCCAGAGTAAGGACAGTTTGCTCACTCACCACACATGGGAGAAGCCACCAAGTTGTTAAAGGGGTTTGTGAATGTCTAGAAAAATGAGAGCCACAGACATTGCACAGGTAGTTAAACTAATAGACATGAACAACCTTGGAGAAAACAACACACACTCAGGCTGTAACAACAGAACACAAAGGAAACATCAGCTTCTAACAGCACAGTCCTAAATAGTGTCAGAATTGCAAGGCTGACGGGCCTGTGCCATATCCGATACTGCTTGTGGGATGCTGGAGCCTCCCCATAGCAAGGTGCAGGTGCAGATCTGAGGAAACCACACTGCCCAAATTGGGAGCTCACGAACGGGCTTAGAATTCGGCCTTATGGCCAAATCCCGGGCCACCTCCCTCCCAGGCTGGCACACCTGCTGGCCTGCCTGTGTCCCGCCCACGTCATGCCCAGAACCGCCCTTGTCCGTGCACTCCCTTCCCTGTCCCAACCTGGTGCCTCCCTTGGAACCACTTGGCACCACCACCTTGTATTGATGCTGCACAGGCTGTAAGGCACTTAAGGACTTTAGGAAACTCCAGATCACAATAGTGGAGAGGCCAACTTGATGACACTCACACAACTGAATTTGTTGTTCAGTTGCTAAGTCATGTCTGACTTTTTGCGACCCCCTGGACCACAGCATGCAAGGCCTCTCTGTCCCCCACTAGCTTCCGGAGTTTGCCCAATTTCATGTCCATTGCTTCGATGACACTATCTAACCATCTCAACCTCTGCCACCTTCTTCTCCTTTCACCTTCAATCGTTCCAGGAAGTGGGTCTTTTCTAAAGAGTCATCTCTTCATTAGGTGGCCAAAGTATTTGAGCTTCAGCTTCAGTATTTGTCTTTCCAAGGAGCAATCAGGCTTGACTTCCTGTAGGATTGCCCAATTTGATTTGGAGGCAGCTGAGATTCTCCAGTTGGGAGAGCTCAAAGCGAATGATTGTGAGGAGCCCAAAGATTGCATCCCCCATCTAGAAGGGCCACTGGATCCATCCCTTTGGATGGTTGATGGCTTATTCTAAACTGCCATGTTGTTCAAACTGTGGGTCGGGAGTTGGGACCTGCTTGGTGGTTCGCGACCTAATGCCAGGTGGGTCAATGAAAGCTGGGAGCAGCCATCTTGGGAGTTGCTGTCCTGACTTTTGCTATTTTCCTTTTTGAATTTTCAAGTGAGGTTTTTTTTTAATTTTGTTTTTGATTCATTGCTTTTACATAATATTTTGTCCCAATCTTACTTTCTGTCAGAGATGTTTCATGATTGTGCAGTTGCTTCAGTCCCAGAATGCCAGCTTGCATTCTGGATGTGTCATTTGATTACATCACACTGACGGCACTTCCTGCTTCACGATGTCACTTTTGGCTATGACATCACTTCCAGGTTAATGACATCATTTCTGGTAGGTCCCCACACAAGTGCCCTTCTAGAAAGTGGGTCCTGGTCTAAAATGTTTGAGAACCACTGTTCTAAAGTATAAGAACCTCCCCTTAGTTGGGAGCGGCTGGGTGCTCTTTGCCATTCAGGCATGGATGCCTGTGTCTACTGGACGTGGTGCTACAGGGAGAGAGTTCACCTTGCCTTCTCTCAGAGGTTGATATGTGGGTACAGTATGACTTTGACAATCACCTAATGCTTTTCTTATTGAACTGTAACCTTACAGTCATTAGCTGTGCATCCCCAAATGAAGCCACAAGAGACAGATGCGTATGGATGAATGGGCCATTTTATTACAAACATAGTACAATAAAATGGAGCCGGAGACTGGCAGCAATTAACTAAAGCAATTAACTAAAGCGAGGCCTTAACTGAAGGGGGGGCAAGCCGCTGGCCAGCCCCCCTTTGGCAGGCGAAACATCCTGACTCTAGGCTGGCCACTTGGGGTGTTGCCCTTCCCGGTCCAGCCCCCTTGGGGGCAAAAGCAGCTACCCATGTTCCTGACTGGCAGGAAAGCATCTGGGGCGAACTAAGGCTTGAGGCTAGGAGATTCCCTGCCAGCCCCATGTGCCAGTCAGCAACTGTGGGCCTGCCGATGGGTAACTCTGTGCCTTAGGTGACTTTGAAATCCACACCAAAAGCCTCCTTCCAGCCTTTATGCCCGTGCCAACCTGCCACTGGGGGGGGGGTCAGCCTAGAGCTTGACACCCCCCTCTACAATGGAAGACAAGGCCATGAAGGCTCCACTGCAGGTTTCCCAGGAAAATATCTGCTCCATCCTCAGACAAGTGGACCCCGTCATCCCTAATCGGAGAAGGAGAAGAATGCATAATGGCTGGGTGCTGAATGACCAGGCTGCCCGCCTGATGCACGTAATTTCCCACTACCCAATTTACTTTCCTCTGCGCACACTCAACATGTGGTGTGGAGACCACGCTCCTCCATACCCTGCTCTGCAAAAGCTTGGACCAAATAATTATAACACCCGGAATCCATTCCTGCAACATACCAATGTCGCTACAGGCTTGCCACCTTAGTGACAGCCTGGTCCTAGGGTCAGATCATTCTCTCCCAAATGGATTACAAGTACCTGGGGGCAGAAGATTGCCCCTTAAAAATTCAGTGACTGTAGGGAGAAACTGCCCCCACTGCATGCCTCATCTGGCGGCCCAGTGCACCCTGGCCCTGCTGCCCAGCCCCAACTGGGTCCCAAAGCTGCCTTCTGTTGCCCTCTTGCGGCCCCAAAAAATGATGGAATGACTGCAGATCAGCACTTGGGTTGGGTTCTTGAGACAACCTGAAAGAAAATTGGAATGTGAGAGCTAGGGACCCAGTCAGGCAAGACTGGCAGTAACACAGGCCATGGGGGACATCAGGCATCAGGCCTGGGCACAAAATAAACACATAAACTGCATGGCAACCATAGCCGGGGTGGGACCCCTTAGCCACACAATGTGACAATTGATGTTCAAGCAGGTAAAAACCAGCATGCCACACAATGTGGCTATCACATATAACATCCCCTTGCCACTGCCCAATGCAGAGAGAAGGAGTAACCAGGAAGGCATAAAACCATCAACACAACAGCTCCTCTTAGCTGCGCACGTATCACTTGAAAGCAGATGACTGCCATCGTCTAATCCTTTGAATGGCATCGCTAGTAGGCCCATTGCTGCTGCTGCAGATGCTGCCGAAATGTGCCATGAGTCCAGCCCAAAATCCCCAGGAGGGAGACCAAGTGACACCAAACCCTTGCTAAACAGGGCACGAAACTGGAACAATGTGAGCGGGGTCCCATTGTTGTGCTGGAACAATGCCCCCTACGGGGCATGAGACAAGGATAAGTATGCCTGCAAGGCTGCTATTGGACAGAGTTGAGCCCCTTGAGCCTCCCTAAGCATGACCTTATTACCCAGGCCCCTCTGTTCAGTTTTTGACCACCTCAGTGTAATCACTAGGCCACCTTTAAACCATGCAAGATCTGTCCTCAGCAGCAAGCGCCCTGAGGTGTCCCTTTTGCTGCTGGCAAAAATCTCACTGGGACGGAAGTCTGCAAAAAAGGCAGTGAGCAAAGCGGCCCTGAACAACGTAACCGGTGGAAGGAGTCCAACAGGCCGGCGAGAATCTTTGGGGAAACTGGCCACCTTTTATCGGGCAGGGGTGGAGAAATGCGGTAAAAACCCTCGAGCATGTGCCTTACACTAAAGTCATGTAAGGTGACCCTAAAATCATGTGAGAAATCAGGCAAGCCAACTGCCTTGGCTACAAATGATATGGCTGATAAGAAACCTGATAATGAAATCACAGCCTAGCCCTGGTCCTTGAGGAAGAGAATAAAATGCATCAAGTGCTCTGGGGGCACTGGCCATACTTCCAGGATATGATGAGATAGCCTAAAGTCCTGGAATTCCCTCTCCTTAGCCGTATACCCCCACTGTGTACTGGGGCCAGGGATGAAAAGATCATCTGGAGGGCTCTGCAATGCCAAGGTTCCATAACCATTGGGAATGGGGTCCTATGACAGGCCAACTCCCTAAAGCATTCTTCCTGAAACCGAGACAATGCATCTGCAATGCAGTTGTCAACCCCTGGGACGTGCCAGGCTATAAACAATGTGTTAATGTGCAAGCATTGCAGGACGAATGGCCTAACAAGCTGCATGACCTGGGCTGTTGATCATTGCTACCACCACCTGGTTATTGCACCAAAAGCGGATGGTGGAGTTAGTAAATTCCTGGGCCCATAGGTGAACTGTGACTACAGTGGGGAAGATCTACAACAGTGTAAGTTCAGCCGTGATGCCAGCGGCGACGCTGCTCTTCAGCCAGGGAGCAGCACACCAGCGTCCCCTGAAGGAGATGCCAAAGCCTGAAGGAGATGCTGGTGGGGCGCCACCAGTCACTGGTTGAGGCTGAATGCACCTGCAGCTCAGCCTCAACCAGCTGCTCAGAGAGCCATTATGATATGCCATTAAAATCCTTCAGAAAATGTAGCCAAGTGGACATGTCCTCATGCATGCCTGCAATGACACACAGCCTGTGGTGTGGAGACTTTAGCCAGGCCATAGCAGCACACAAATGGCATGTGAACACCCTCCCTGGGACAACGACCCTGCATGTGAAGTTTAAGTGACCCACAAGGGACTGAAGCTTGCAAAGCAAGAACTTCTTGGCTTTAATACATGTCTGGAGCTTTTCCCTTAGTGCCTCCAATTTGTCTGCTGGCAAATTGACTAGATGCAGCCACCGTATCTAATTCAATACCCAGGAAAGTAAGCCATGTGGATGGTCCCCCCATCTTATCCTTAGCCAGAGGAACCCCAAGCTCCTGCGAGAGCATGATGAAGTGCTACAGCAATTTTTGGCATTGTTTGGAACCTGCCTTCCCTATAAACATGCAGTCATTAAGATAATGGGCAGTGGACATAAGCCCTGATCTTACCCTGATAGCCCACTCTATCATCATGATAAAAGTCTCAAAAATTATGCAGGATACTGCACAGCCCGTAGGGAGTGCCCAGTCCACACAATATTGCCCCTCAAATGAGAAGCCAAGAAGGCAGAAGTCATCTGGGTGGACAGGAAGCAGGTGAAAAGCAGATTCAATGTCACATATGGTCATAAGGATGCCATGCTCACATTTCCTAACTCACTGGACATCCTGATCCATGGAGGTATAATGAACTGAACATAAATGATCCGGTATGGAATCATTCACTGATTCCCCCCGTGGGAATGAAAGATGGTGTATAAGGCGGAATTCCCCGGGAGTCTTCTTGGGGACCATGCCTAAAGGGGAGGAAAGGGGCTAGGGAATGTCCCCAGAGCCACCTCCTTGCTGATCTTTCTCTTGACAACCTCCTCCATACCTAGCACCGAATGCAGGTTCTTAGCAAAAAACCATGTAGTGGGGAGCGGGGCGGGAATGCGAAATCCTACAGAAAAACCGTCTAACAAAAATGGGGCAGCCTGGCGGTCCGGATAGTCCTTTAGCAGGGTAGACAAGAGGTTGTTGAATCGGGCTTGGCCCCTTTTGCAGGGCAGGATTCACCTTGGGCATCTCCCCCCTACTTCTGGCCGACTGTGTTGCACCTGGCCCTCATAGCTCTGAAACAGGCTGTGATGGGGTGCCAGAGGCCACATGTGCTGCAACTGGCCTTGGTACAGAACCTGACTTGTTGTAATCAAAGCACACTCGTGGGGGTTGAACCCACTGCCCAGGAGGCAGGTAATCTCCTGGACCTCTCACAGATGTCCTGGCTGTTACGGGTTGATTCTCTGGCTCACTCTGGAGCTCCTCTCAACTTAGCCATGGTTCTTGGCTAGCCTTGCAACTGAATTGTTTGTCATAATAGATTGAACTCTGGCCAGGGAATCCTTCATAAGCACTATATATAATGTCCAGGCACTTTCAGAGTAAGGCTCCTTTCTGGAACTGATGGGGGGGGGGAAATGAACTCAGCATATATGATAAAGCCCTTCAGCCAAATAGACAAATTACAGTCTATCTTGGTCCTACATATCACTTCCCAGTCCATGGGCTTGTCCTCTGTCATCTTTGTGGGCTCAGGCATGCCATGAAGTAGGCTGAAAATATCCACATACTCCCCTTTTAGGACCTTTTCCTTAATACTGGGGCGAGGTGCCTGCCAAGGGCCAGCCCAAGCTTCCCATATGCATGGTTTGGCTCTGGTGGATAATCCACCCTGTTAAACTGCCAGACGGGCTGTAACTTGGGAGCAGAGGCGTACTAGGGTGAAACCGTCACGATGCACCTCATGTCTCCTGGCTGCTGCTCGGGCAAAACCTGAGCTGCCTTCGAGGGAAGATGCGTGCCACTCCGGCTCTGTGATCCGGGGAGGTGCGTGGCATCTCCTGGCCACTTCTCAGGCACTTTTGCCTGAGCGGTGGCCAGGAGATGCCGCATGCCTCCACGGTTCGTAGAGCTGGGGGCGTACAGCTTCTCCTGGCTACCGCTTGGGCAATTTTGATATCTCCTGGTTACCACTCAGGAAACCCAAGCTGCTCTCCAGCTCTGTGAACCAGGGAGGCGTGCGATTTCTCCTGGCTGCTTCTCAGGCCTGAGCAGCGGCCTGGAGATGCCGTGTGCCTCCCCGGTTCTTAGAGCCAGGGGGCGCGAGCCAATTTTGCCCGAGTGGTGGCCAGGAGATGCCGGCGCCTCCCGGGTTCTGGGGTGTGTGTGTGCAGCATCTCCTGGCCACCACTCAGGCAAAACCTGAGCTGCAGCCGAGCTCTGTGAGCCAGGGGGTGCACAGCTTCCCTCGGTTGTGGCTCAGGCTTCCTCTTGGGTGCTGCATGGGGGGCTAAGGGCCATTGGTGCCCCCTGACAAATGGCAACACCTTCACAACACCCTAGATATGCCACTGCTTGGGAGCAGGCCATATATGCTGTTTCGCAAAGAACCATATGGGGCAGGGGAACCACAGGCTGAGCTGCAGCCCCAGCACAACCTCTGTGGGGCCCAGGGTGCACAGGGGTCCCTCCTGTGCCAGGGAAGGCACCCCCTTGTGGGAAGCCCACTGCTCTAGAGGGAACTGCTGATTGGCCAGGTGTCAGCCCTGGCATGGGTGGGTACCAAGCGCCAGACGGTTGCGCAGGCAGCTTCCATACCAGGCCTTGAGGGATAAATGGGACTGGCATAGGAGGTGGGACTGCAGCAGATGTAGGAAGGGAGCAGGAGCTGCCACAGGGGCTGACCCGCTAGGGGTCAAACCAACCACTGCTGTGTCAGTTGGATAAGGCAAAGTGGCTGGCTCATTTGCCCCAGCCTGACCCTGATGTTGAAATCCCACCGGCGAGGTGGGATCCAAAGACCCCCAACCCCCAACCCAAATGGCTTCCAATGTTCCTTGCTCCTCAGTCTCATACTTACCAGTGACCATTTCCCCCGATGCAATGAACTCTATTTTGTGGCCTCCACATCGACAGAAGCTTCATTCCCTGCAGCCACGGAGTCCGCTGGCTCCGTGGTGGCCACACCATCAGCGGTGGGTCCAGTGATGGTACTCATCTTGCCTGCCACTATCCTGGAGAATAAAGCATTAAGTCTTGGATCGAGGCTGGTGCCAGACATATCCCTTTTATCTCCAGAGGTCTTATTCCTGATAGCTTGTGGGGGGCCTGCTTCTCAATGGCCTGAAGGCCAGCTATGGCAACCCAGATTGCCGCCATGGGTTCATCTTCTTCCGACGACTCTCCAGAATGCTGCACTTCGGCAGGGTGCCCACCCACATGCCTTCTGCTGCCTCTTTCCCATGCCTAGCTACTGTAAATTAGGTAAAAGAAATAAGGCTGACTTTGACCTGCAAAAGAAATGTGTTAACACTGGCTGGCGTTACCACAGCATTGGCCATTGGCCCATGACAGGATATTCAAATTAGTTCTTTCACCCAGCAGTATAATTAATTAAATCATCAACTCCGACTATTGGGTAGCTAAAAGAGCTAACTCAACTGCAGCCACAGCATTAAAAGCCTTGGCAAATCAATTAATTAGCACAAATTCACCCAAATAACAGGCTGATGTGATTCCCTTAGCCTGGGTTACGTTCCTTATTACCCATAAGTGATTCCCAATTATTTCCCAAGACATTATTTGCTCAGCCTTATTCATGGGCTAATTAGCAATCAACTGCATTTAATACATAATTCAATAATTCAAGGCCCCCTTATAGCTCTCAGAAAAGCATCACAAATCAAACAAAATTCACTACTAGGATACAGTGTAGGGGGAGTGAGAAAGGGCGAGAGAGCAAGTAAGTGCCTTCCCTTTGAGGCTTTGATGTACTTATGGCAATTGGCTTTCTCAAATAATTCTATCTGGATGATGAACTGACGAGGCATGGGATGCAAAAACAGAATGCTGCGCAAGCAATAGCATTGTTGGTTTATATGTATATATTTTATTTATTTATTTTTGAATAACACTGTATTCATTTCTTGTATGTATATATATATATATA
>JAJKFI010000018.1:39695-69664 GCA_029204185.1 Lerista edwardsae | reverse complement strand
CTGGCCAGCTTTGGAACGCTCTACCAGCTTGACAGAGATGTGTGCAAGTCCTCTTACGTTCTTCTGTAAGGATGCTGCTATCAAGACTTGGTATCAAGATGTACATAGCTTGCTTAAGCTTCTTAAGCAAAACTCTGTTGCAAAGCTTCTGTTGCAAAGCTCTGCTGCTCATTTGCATTCGCTAAACATGGTTCCCAAATTTGTTCCTTGCTAGTTCATGTACGTAATACAAATAAGTAACATGAAAGTCAACTTGTGTGATTTGAAGGTTGTGTTTGTGAAGTCCAATCCAATGGTCCTTACCAGGGGGAACTGCAGGTACCTCATCGTTTTCTGAGGGGGCAGTTTCAGTCTCAGCGATTATAGCTGCCATTTGGGCTTTTTTTACCCTTAGTTGCCTGTTACAGAGAACATAAACACACAGTCTGAACATTTAGATGTGAATTAATGCAAATAACTTCCTCTATCATTACATTCATCTTGATTCAAATTGTGTAATCTTCCTTATTATGGAAAACAATATATACCATGGTTATAGAAATCTGTTTTGCTCAAGGCATCTTGCTGAACGTTTTATTAAACAATGCTATAATTAGTGCTTCAGTGCAAGAGGGTTGGTTCTCAAATCCTCAAAATAATGCACCAACATAATGCAATGCATAGAAAAATAATGGTATGGGGCAGTGATGGCGAACCTTTTGAGCTCGACGTGTCAAAAATGTTAAGGAAATGCTTAACTTGACTCTGCTGGTGTGTCAACCCCTCTCCCAAACAAGAGAGAAACAATTATTTATATTCATTTATTTAAACAAAAAATACAATCCAGTCATGTATAATGTTCTGTATTACATAAGGAAACCAAATAATTTAAAAAAATGAAAAATGATTAAAACAAATTCAGTTTTTGTCAGGTATTGGTGATCGCTGGTGTGTCATCCCAAACGTTGCGGTGTGTCACCTTTGACATGCGTGTCATAGGTTCACCATCACTGGGATAGGGGCTCAAATGTTGCTAGCACTTTTCTAGATACAAAAGGGTTGTGTTAAAAGTTCAATCCTGCTGTACATTTTTCAGACCTGGGCATCCTTTTGTGCATTCTTTCATCCTACCTTTCCATTTCAGCAAAAACATCCCGCAGATACGCCGCCAACCTCTGTTTAGCTAGATGACGGAGATATAGGGTAGTGAAAACAGTATCGGCATTGCGTTTGACTGGCTCCCGTTCATCGATGAGATTGGTGTCACTCCTTGGTCAAAAAAGAGAATTGGAATCAACACTTTAATATACAAGTCAATCAAGTAACTAAACAAATACAACTAATGGTCATATTGATTCCCGTGTACTGTTTCCCATGGATGATAGCATAAAGACATTCATCAAAATAGATTTATATCACCCTCTTCCTATATATCCCTTAGAAATATAACGTATTTCACATGCAGTTGGGGCTTTCAGAAAACAGAGTTCCTGCCCATGTGGAAGGAGACCTACATGTGCACTGTTTCACATGGGTAGTCAGCAGCTAAAATAAAACTTTGATTTGTAATAAAATATAAACGATCATAACTTTGATTGCATGAACATGCATTAGTAAGGGGAATCTGCTCCTCCCCTCCCAGGGGATTTGCTCACAAAGGTGAAAGGGTTCTCTTTTTTGTTAAAAACACATAAAAACACAACACTCCTCCTTTATTGGTATTAAAATATCCAAATAAAAACACAAAGGATCACATGTTGGTGTTGAAGGTATTTTCCAGAAATTAAAAAGATGATTTTTTCCAATTAGGAATAATACTGAGGCTGCGTCTGCTCACACTGTCTCACCTACATCACCTACCTAGTGCACATTGAAAGCATTTAAAATTAATAAAAATGAGAACCTGGACTTAGAAAAAAAAATAACACCGCTTCCTACCTTCCAAACCAGGAAATCTGCAAAAAAAATAACACTGTTTTCAAAGACCTCGAGTTATAACATGCAAACAGGGTTATTACCAGGTGAACTCTGCACCAATTTGACAGTGATATTACTCTATAAGTTACTCTGTAAAGATGCTGCTGTCAAGACTGGAATATGTGCACGGCCTGCTTAAGGTTCTTGTTGCAAAGCTCTGCTGCTTATTTGCATTCGCTAATGCAAATAAGCGAATTTCTCTGAGTTGCTTCCTGCTAGTTCATTATGTAATTTAAATAAGTAACATGAAAGTCGACTTGTGTGATTTGAAGGGTGTGTGTGTGTGTCCTTGTATCCTTGTACCACCTGGGTATCCTTGTACCACCTGGGCAAATGTTGTGCAAGGTGCTGTAAAGCATCTCCAAAACCTGAGGTAAACTCTGTTGAGTGTGGCTGATGAGACAGAACTGCCCTACAAGAGGTTTATTTTTTTTTAAAAAAGTGCCGCCACTATTGTAATCATGCCAACACTTCCAACCCATTGGCTTTGAGCTGTTAGAGCTGCGGGTTGTAAGTGTTTGCAGGATCGCAGCCAGCGCAGCAGCAGTGGAGGCATTTTTCAAAGAACTATGGTGGGGCCATTCTGCCTCATTTGCCATATCTGCACTGCACGGCCCTGATCTCTAGCATGGTTCATTAGCTGTGCATCCCTCCAATGACACCACAAGAGACAGGTGCATATGGATGAACGGGCCACTTTATTGCAATAAATTACAAAGAAGAGGAGCCGGAGACCGGCAGCAATTAATCACGGCAGGATCAATGGGCAAAGTCTTAACTGAAGGTAAAGCCGCTGGCCAGCCCCCTGGAGCAGTAATGTCATTCAGTAACGAGCTGCCGGAACGCAAGGCGGGACTTACCGCTTGATTGACAGGCAGTCTGGAATGCATCGCCGCCTGCCCGCCCGCAGCAGGTGCTCTCTCTGCGGCTCGCCTAGGCACCCAGCGCGCGCCCCAGGCAAGCGGGCACCCCCTCTGAAGCCAAGGGTGCTGGCACGTTGGTCGAGCAGGCAGCGACACGTCGTGAACAGGCAGCCAATCAGGTGGTAAGTCCCGCCTCGCGTTCTGGCAGCTCGTTACTGAATGACATTACTGCCCTGGAGGGCAAAACATCCTGGCTCCAGTCCATCCCCTTGGGGCGTGAATCCCCAATTCCTGCTCAAATGTCCTTCTAACCAGGGAAAACAAGGGTCAACAAGGCAAATGAACCTGACAAGGAACTAAGGAGTTTAAGTTCATAAAACTGAATAATCAACTATTCAAGGCAGGGAAACCTAACCCAGAATTGTTAAATTGGAAGGGAATACAAGGCCATCGGGGCTACAAACACAGCCAAGGCAGCAGTAAAAAGGCAAACCAAACACACCCAACATTCCTCACTTAAACCAATCAGACAGCTGAATTAGCTAACACAATCATAGCCCAAATTCATTATCAATGTAGGGCAGAGTCAAACGGCAGCTCTTTAAGCAGCTGAAAAACACTTGGAAGGAAGGTCTTAAAGAGAATGCAAAGTGCTTAAAGAGAGGGCTTCTTAGGCAGCGTGAATATCTGTACTTTCTTCTCCAAGGGAGAACCCCCTCCTCCTCCCTTCTCGTTTGTGCTTTGCTGTAGTAGTGGGGGGCCTCTGGATAGAGAAAGGCTGCATCAAGGGGGGGGGGAGGAACAAGCCTCAGCAGCTGCAAAAGTTTTTTAAATGAAAGCTTGCTAGCATGGTTCCTGCTGCGAGGAGGGCAACCTCAGACACACTCCTCATCAGTGGTGTCATCTAAATGATTTAAGAACAGGTACTCACTTTTGATTGGCACGTGTCGGGACCCGCCCACCGGAAGTGACGTCATAAGCCAGAAGTGATGTCGTGGCAGGAAGTGACATGACAAAAGCCCTTTTTGAGGCCTCAGACGATTTTAAACTGACCCAACAGTTGCAACAGTATTCCACAGCACCCCCAGAACATGTTAAGGAGGACTGGCATCATGTTAAAACCCCAGAGCAACTCATTTTTCAGTGGCAAGGCAAGGCAAGTCTCCGCTCGCTGCCTGCCTGCCTGCCTGGCTCTGAGAACATGCAGGCAACTCAAACATGCAGGAAATTCAAATGTTGCAGAGGGCAGAGTCGACGAGTGGGCGGGCGAATGGGCGGGGCCAGCTGTAATCCTAGAAACCGGTACTCGCGTACCCCTGCGTACCCCCTGCATGACATCACTGCTCCTAATGGACATGCACCCCAAAATTCCCCTCCACATGTGCTGCCCAGCCCCCATACAAGCACTCCATGAGGCAGGATTGCCCAGCAGGAAGGGGATCTCATGCCACATGCGCCTGAGTTTCCCCAACAATCAAAACACCATGGGAGCTGTGAAATGGCGGCAAACACATGGCAACAGCTCCGTAAGAAACCCAGGGAGCTACAAACAACTAGCCCTTACCCAGGCAACTCGAAAGCAGGAGGTCAGCTACCATTAGCACTTACCACGGAAGGGAAGGGAAACAAGCATGGCTGCAAACGCAGCCACCAGATGCCTTAAAGCAACACAGGGATTTTCAACTGAGCAGCAAGCCCCATGGAACTCTACTACCTTGTGCAGAAGCCATGAGCTAGGATCCAATCCAGGGAACAGCTTCACCACCACTCCATACTTTACCAAAGCCATTGGCAGGATGATTCATGTCTTTGAGCTCAGGTAAGGAGGCAAGAAGCAGATCCGTTTTCTTTTTGGATCCAGGACAGAATGGCTCCCTGGAAGCCACTTTGCCACCAGGAGAGCCCCTAGCAATGCCCCCATGGCCAAGTACCCAATGAGGGCAGCAGCTGCCCCCTGTGGCTGGGGGGGGGAGCAAGCCAATCAGCGAGCACCCAGCTATGGTGCTGGAGCTCGGCATTTTGGATAAGCGTGCTGTGCAGTTCCTGCTTAGGGATGTGTATCCCTTCAGAAAGAGGGAGATCTGGAAGTCAGGCAGTCTGAGAGTCCAACACAGAGAAAGCCAGAGAACTCTCCAAATCCCCACAATTCATAAATGAAGCCATTCTATTTTTACACTTAATCTAGTAACAAAAAACTAATTTATCACACCCATTACAAAAATATCTCTTTTCTAAGCATTCCCATTGATTTTTTTCAGTGCCTGCAGCATAATAATTAAATATAATAATTTATATGATCCTCCATTTCAAACAATTAGTCTTACTGAAAAAGAAAACTTTTTCCCTCTCTTTTCCCAAACAAATTGCCAGTGGCACCCCCAGCCCATGCTCTGCCCTGGGGCCAGGTCGATGCTCGGTTCCCCCTACCCCAGCCCAGTGGTGTCATGTAGCTGGAAGCCTCCGCCAGCCTAGCTCCACCCACTCGCCGCCATTCGCCCCGCTCCGTGATGGACAGGGCGCTGCGAACCGCTCATGACCGCAGAGGGGGGCCTGCCCCCAGAGGGGGGATGGATGGGGGTTTGTTGGGTGCCTGGGGAAGCAGCGGTGCGGCTCGTCATCCGAGGACAGCCTGCAAGGCAGGCGGGAGGGATGGCAGTGGAACCGGAATGGATGGCTGTCAATCACAGGTTAGTCCCTGTCAGCGTTCCGGTTCCTAGAGCCATGGATTACACCACTGCCCCGGCCCCTGCCCCATTCATCAACCAGTGACATGCTCCTGCCATGCCAGGCTCCTTTTTGCAGCCGTACAAGGATAAGGGAGGGTGGGCGCCACAAACAACCTTTGCCTCATGGAAAGGTGAGCAATCTCATTCCCACCCACCTCCTGCTTGAACAGCTTCCACCCAGAGCATTCTCCCCCTCCCACACACACAAAACGGTAAGACCACAAGTGCAAATTGCTACCTGTTTCTAGTCTAACCCTTGCAGGGGAAGCTCAGTGTGGGTGTGGCTGATGAGGCAGAACTGCCCTACCAGAGTTGTTTTTTTTTCTTCAAAAGTGCAGCCACTACTGTAATCATGCCAACACTTCCAACCCATTCACTATGAGCTGTTGAAGGCTGCAGGGTGCACATAGCAAGTACATTTCTTCTCTAAATATTCCCACTGATTTTTTTCAAGTGCATGCAGTATATTAATTCAACAACATAATAATTTATATGATCCTCCATATCAATCAGTCTTACTGAAAAAGAAATCTTTTTCCCTCTCATTTCCCAAACTAATTGCCAGTGGCACACACAGCCCATGCTCTGCCCTGGGGCCGGGTCGATGCTTGGTGCCCCTTACCCCAGCCCCTGCCCCATTCATCGCCCACTGACACGCTCCTGCCAAGTCAGGCTGCATTTTGGAGCCGTACAAGGATAAGGGAGGGTGAGTGACACAAACAACGTTTGCCTCTTGGAAAGGTGAGCAATCTCATTCCCACTCACCTCCTGCTTGAGCAGCTTCCACCCAGGGCATTTCCCCACCCCCCCAACCCCCACACAGACAAAACGGTAAGACCACAACTGCAAATTCCTACCTGTTTCTAGTCTATTCCATGCAAACTGCTGTGTGTCGGTAACATACAAGGGGCATACAGAAACTCTGCCTTCAAACAACTTTAGAAGAGTAAAAAAAACCACTGCCCTTTGCCTGACACCTGCTTCTCTCTTGATCATGAAAGCAAACAGAGTTTGCAACTTTTTGAAAAATGCCGTAAGACTTGGGCGCTGCAGACTCTGGAAGCATCTGTGCACTTGCAGCTGTTGGCTTCCTCTGCTACCAAACCAGATATTTTGCTAGGACCCTTACATTATTCCCTTTCTTTTCAGAGCAGATTTCACTAGAAAGCACTAAGAGCAGCACTTACCGCATCGAAGAGGAAACAAGAACTTCAGAGCAGAAACTACTGAGCAGTATCAAAAAGAGGAGACACAGAAAACCACTTCTCTGTCCCATCTCGCCAGACCTGGGTTGGCAAAAATGAAACAAACATGGTTTTGTGTCAATGCCCATCTCTTGCATGTAAACAGAGAAAGACTGTGTTAAGAAGTTTTGAGAGAGTTGCGGGAGTGCCAAAGAATAGGAGGTTTGAAGTACCAAGGAAGACCACCCTGATAGGGCACATCTCCACATGATTATCAGTAGCAATAGTCTCTCTTACATGGGATAAAGCACTGTAATGCACAAAGAGGTGTCTGGTGTAGGCAGGGCCCATGAGAAGAGATTACAGGGGGTAATCTGTAGCTGGGCCCAACTGCCAATGGAAAGGGACCTGAAATTTCCAGGCATCAGGATCTAGCTGGAGGAAACTGGCCTGCTCAAATACGTCTTGGGCTTACAGATTCTATTCCCCCTCTCAAGGCTTGAGGCCCAACACAGGGCTCCTCAGCTGTGTGCCAGTTAAATGGCTGGAACAGATAACAGTTGAGCCATATGGGCTGTTGGGGCTCTACACTGGGGAAGGGAACCAACGTTACCTTGTCCCAAGGTCACTTATGGTTGCTTGTTGGGATACTGAAGGAAGTCCCTGGAAATTTACAGGCCTGAATGGGGAAAGGCCTAACATTAGGCTGACTCAGGGGGCAGAGTGCTGAGTCATTCAGGCCTAGCAGACCAGCAGTAAAGTGCTGAGTCATGCTGACTTAGCTTCAACCTGGGGATGAGATCATCTGATCTCTGATTTGATGCTGGGGACTATCATTTACTACTGTGGGTATTTTTGCGCAAAAGTCTTTTGCCCTTCGAAACATGTACAGGCACCGCCCTTCTCAGGGCAATTATGTTTTTGGAACCTTGTCAAAGTGTTCCCATATACCTGAACTGAAATTGGTGTTTTTACCCGCCAATGGTACTGAAAGTTTAATGTTTACTGTGCAAAGATGGCGTGCTATCCATGGTGCTGTGTATCAATTTCTATGGACGTGTTGAAAAAAAGCTACCTTTATCCCTGAAAATCTTTAAAAAAAACTCATTGTTCACTGAGCATACAGCTTGCTTACTTCAGGAATTCCCAGAAGGGGGCCCTAGAGTACAAATCCTGAAGTAAGAAGTTCATTCTTGCAAAACTGAATTTTTTGCAGAGGTTTGAGTGCTACAATTTGGCTAATTAGGTCTTTCGCAGGCTTCTGGTACTTGTTTTGCACCCCCCTAATGAGATGGAGACAGAAGTCTTCTAAACTTTCCTTGACCCTTCTCTGCTTTATAAACATGTTGGGAAAACCCCTATTTTTTCAGAGCTGGCTTCTGCAGCTTGCAGCTTCAGAACTGATATACTGATATAAGGTGAACCTTTCACCTTTAGAGGTTGCCTCCCACCCCAGCCCTAGAACAAGCTGTGGAGAAAAAAAATATCTTTCTCATTGATTTGTCCTCTAGCAGCTACAGAGGCAAGAAATAACCTTTCAAGAAATAATCAAGACCAGAAACACCTGTGGTTAGTTGCTGGAGATGTAAGTGTTGGAGGAGCTTTGCTATACCTCTTACCTGTTTGCTGTTTTTTTGCTGCAAGAAGCTTTCTTCTGATAATATAGAAGTTCTTGCTACCCTGTTCTCTGAGTGATTCTTTGCCAGAGCTCTGCAACCTTGAAGCCTTTCCAAGCCTCACAGCTGTAAGCTGCTTCTACACTATCACCATGCTGCTCTGGCCCTGCAGGGAACATTAGTTCCCTTATCCTCCGTAAAGCGGACATTTTGGTGCCACTGAACCAAGCAGTGCCAGGTTGGCATAAGATTGGGCACTTAAAGGAATTTAGAGATACAGGAGTGTATTTGGTTTTCCCTATAACTGGATCTGCTCCCAAGGCTGTGCAGGCAGGCAAACCTGAGTGCCATATTGGGAAGCCTGACAGACATGGGCTGCAAAGTCTATTCCGCTTGTAAGCGCACTCTCCCTCCCTGTTCTGCCTGCAGCTGTCAATACCCTCCCCCAGCTTCCTTTCACCCCCTTTCCTCCTCCTTTGGGTCAAGAGAAAATTGCTCTTGGAGGTCCCTAGGTGTAGGCATGGAACCTACTATGAATACCACAGCTAATCTGAACAGCAATCCTAAATTGGTCTCAGATTTCCAGCATCACACATTCTTGCACAGTGAGATACAGACTACTGGAAACAAGTGCATTTATAGATGGATAGATAATCATCTGTATATATTTCTGGGGTGAGGTCAGCTTTTTTTCCAGGATCTCCATATGAAATCATAGTCAGCACATAGGATCGTACCAAAGAAGAGACTACAGGTGTGCCCCAGTATCCACTGATTCAGTATCCACAGCTTCAGTTATTCATAGATGCTGGGATGCCTATTTAAAAGATGGGGAACATGAAGCAAATCTTTTTTTTTACCTTTGTGCAGCAAACCACTGATGTTCCCCTATCCTTAAAAAGGCAACACCAGGATCCACGGTTTCAGGTATCCATGGTGGGGTCTACAACAGAACTCCAGTGGATACCAGGGCATGCCTATATGTTTCTGGCCATCAATGCTAAAAAAATCTGTTTCACTTCAGGTTTGTCCCAAAGACAGTTCCTTTGAAAATGTTGTAAAAGTGAAAATTAAAAAATGTTGCATGAATGCATCTAATGTAATATATGGGAATGTTAATGAATAATGATGTTGAAAAATAAGGGTGCTTCTATTGTCTTCAACCTGTATGAAGACATTTTCCATTCTACTTTGGAAACTTTCTGTACCTTTGCTACAAGCAGAGAATGTGTTTGTGTGTGTTTACATGTCTGTCTGTGTGTGTGTGTGTGTGTGTGTGTGTGCGTGCGTGTGCGTGCGTGTGTGTGTGTGCGTGCGTGCATGTGTACATGCATGCATGCATGGGCGAGCGTTCACCCCCAGAATAGATTTGGAAGGTTTTTCTCTGCAGTAAGAACTAGTGCCCAAAACAGAGAGACACAAACTTACTTCGCAGGAGCAGGATTTTCTCTTGTGTAAATACATTTTCCATTCTATTTGGAAACTGTCTGCATTTTTGCTAGAAGCAGAGAGAGACAGACAGACAGACAGACAGACAGACAGACAGACAGACAGAGAGAGAGAGAGAGAGAGAGAGAGAGAGAGAGAGAGAGAGAGTTCACCCCCGGAATAGATTAGGAAGGTCTTTCTCTGAAGTGAGAGCTAGTGCCCAAAACACACAACTTACTTTGCAGGAGCCGGATTTGCTCTCCTCCGGAACAGGGAGCTCCTTGAAGCACCAGCAATGCTGAGAGCTTTCCTAGGTGCTGAATTCCTCCACAGCCAGATGTCCTCTCTGCATGTACCAAGGGGAGTATGCCAAGAAGGGGAATGCTCTCTTCCCTCAGAGAAGCCTCATTTTATAGGCTTTCATGACCACCTTTCTGCTTCAGAAACCAGGATCACCTTACAGTGGAGAAAGTCATTATCCCCTTGGGGGGAACAGATAGATCGCCTGCAAGTAACCCTTGGCTGGGCAAAGAGATCACCAAAGCATAGCCAAATCCTCAAAAGATGGAAGCAGATATGTGAAAGGAAAACTGTTGGCATTAAGCGATAATTGATAATACGCCTTTTTGTCTTCTTCTGAATTGAGGACAATGAAGTACTCGAGAGCAGAAACACACTGATGCTACAGCAGGGAGTCCAAGAACTTCCAGGATTTTTTCACCTCCAATCTGTCTGTGGTTCTCATGGTGCACTCCCAGGAACGTCTGCGTAGGATTTTAGCTCACAATCTGCCCCTGAACTGCTCCCACCACCAGGTGCAGCCCTTTGCATATGTGTCCACAAACACAAAATCCGCCTTTGACTTTTATTCATTCTTTCATTTCAGGGGCAACTTGGAATTGGTGAAATGCCCGCCATCCAGGGACTCGTGTCAGAGGCGTGAGAGCTTCTTAGGGATAGAACTGTAACAGGATAAATAAAAAACAGAGGCCTTTTCTAGTTAAGGAAAACGACATAAAATGCTATAGAAAAGGAAAAGAAATGAACAAGTAAAATATGGCCTTCCACTATTTTTTTTAAAGGTTCCCCACTTCAGTTGGACATCAGTTTGGGCTAAATCCAAACATTTTTGCTTCACTTGTTTTTGAGACAATTTGAAAGTACATTACATGCCTGTTTAATGTGCCACAGGGAAGGAAACGGAACTCCATGCTCAATAAATTCCTCCTTCTCTCTAATAAAGCAAAAAGAAACCATTGATGTAGCCCTCATGATGCGTTCTTCATGTCCAGTGTTTGTATGCAATCATTATAGGAAGTCGTCAAGGTGGCTTTTCACATTTTATTTTCCATAAATACCCAGTTCTTCCTTATAATCAGTCATATGATTTCCCTCTCATTCTGTTCAGGATCACATGAAGGTAAGTTCAAGGTGTGCCCAATCAGTACATTAGCTTTTTCCTTTGAAAGCTGTGTCCAGATCCCTCCTTGGGCCGCATCCCAAGCCCGCACTCCCCAGGTACTTACAAACCGAATGGGAGGCTCTGGGCAGTGAGTGGGGGCCTGCAACCTCCCTCACCTGCCCGCCAGTTCGAGAAGAAGGCAAGAAGGTGACTGAGCTGGAGCTGTGACTTCTCTTGGCTCCCCACTGCATCGGGTACTGGGGGTAATATCCATGTCCACCCTGTGGTCCCGGATGTTGTAGCGGGATGGGTGTCAGTGATGGCAACGGGCATTACGGGGGCTCACCCCTGGCTGCCTCAGCTCCTCCCAAGGGCTCCTGCTCTTCTGCCTGGACAACAGGGTCTGATGTGGGAGCAGGCGGCAGAGTGCCCAGTGAGCCAACCGGGTAGCCGCTAACCTCCAATGATACGCCCCTCTGGGCCACAACCCTTTCTGCCCCAGCCAGGAATGGCTCAGGTGGAGTGGTGTGGGCTGCCTGAGGTGGCACAGGGCTGTGGCCTTCCGCTCTGCCAGACACCAAGTCTGAAATGTGCTCACCCCCCATTCTCATGATCAAGACACAGGGACACGGGGGCTGAGACATGGGGACACTCAGGAGACGGGGGCTGAGCAAGACTAGGAGGTTAGTCAGGGACAAAGGAGCCTTTACGGAGCCCAAGAGGTTTGGAGCAGGAGAAGGGGGGAGGAGACTTCCCTTATAAAAGCCAGAGAGGGCCAATGATGAAGGCAGTAGTGACCAGGCAGTGGAGGCGAGCAGAGGGCAACCTGTCCAAGAGCCAAAACAAGGCTTGTCATGATGGGAGAAGGAGCAGGGTGACGGAACCTCCTTCCTCTGCCATTGCCAGCTGAGGCCAAACTTGGGAGCTCCTGGAGCCTCCAATGGAGTGTCCATATGGGAGGGATCGGGTCAGGGGACCTGGGGCCCATAAACTGCTTTGTCTACATGATCGAAGTATAATCATCAGCCTTGCTAACCTCTTCTACTATCGCTTAATAGGCCTTGCTTGCCTATGGGGCAAGTCTCAGGTTCTTCTAGCTTTGTGACCTAATGGGGTCTGTCTCCTGGCATTTCTTCTTCTCTCATGTTAAGTATATGGGCATTCCAGGAACCCTAGCAAATAAAGCATTAGTTGAGACTTGTGCCCAATCATGCCTCAGTGCCTCCTGGTACCTATGTCCGGGGAACCTGGTGATGTGGAAAGGTCACCACCCCCCACAGCACTGCTTTCTTTTGCACCTGCCTGCTACATCTCTACCACTTCTGGAATGACTCTGATTCAGAGCTGTTGGCATGCCAGGGCCCAACTTGCAGAACTCACAACTTGGGGGAGAAGAGCTGCAAAAAAACCTGATGGCTTCCCCATCAGCCTTAGCAATCTAACACCTATGGCAGGTGCATCCCCAGTGCATTCATCATCATACTTTCATGTGTGCCCCATTTCATATGTTCAACAGGAACTGGAGATAACCAGATGCAGGGGAGGAGCTATACAAGTCCCTCCCAACCACACACACAAATAGAACCTAACATGAAAGTCCGTTAGTGCCATTAGCACTAATAGGGATTGCCCCACTCCTCCTCAGGAGACAGGGTGCAGCTGCCGTGCTCCTGATTGGCTCATTTGAGCCAAGTGGCAGGGCTGAGCGCTACTGGTTGCGAGTCTCCTGCACTTCCTCATTCTGGCAGGGAGCAGCGACCAAAGCAGATGTGTCTCAGGGAGCCTCCTCGATGCTCTCCCACCTGCTTCAGTTTAAAAGGCCCTTTGGCCTTGGCCAGAACCCCGGTGATTGCTGCACCAACGCATTGGTTTGGGGAGGGAACGAATGAGCAGTTGCAGTGCTCAGAAGTGCCACAGCTTTCCCATGAATGCTACTCAGGCCTCGGCACGAGGCGCGGCGGTTGCGGAAATGATGCACTGTGCACAGGGAGCACAGTGGTGGTGAGGCTCTGCAGAAGAGGCCAGCGGGAGGTCAAGAATGCCGGGCCTGGTTAACGTGGAGGGGTAGCAGGCCCATGAGATAGGGAGTACCCCCCTGTGCGACTTGCAATTGGGCCCAATGCCCCCTTTCCCTCGTAAGTGTCCGGCATCACGTGGCCAGGCTTGCAGGTTTACGTTCACCCACATTTTCATTGAGGAGTTAAGCAAGGCAGTGTGCCTGCCCCCCTTGAACATTCTTGATGCAGTACACTGGGACACATAGCATTACTGGAGGGTCAAAGTGGCTGGAAGGGCTATCACAACAGGGGGACAATAACTGTTGGGCAGTAGAGCCCTGTGTGACATGTGCACCAAACCCTCTCTCCATTTTTTGGCTGAAGCATAACTGAAAGGGACTTAGAAAAGGGGGCCTAATGACAAAAAGAAAGCAAAAAACAGGGGGGAAACCCCCAAGAAGGCTGCCCTCCCATCCCCATTCTCTTCATTTGAGGGGGGGGAGGATTTGGCTGAAGCCAGGGCCCTTGTGGCCAGGATGGAGGCAATGCAGAAGGAAAAGGCCTTACAGAAGGCAGGCCTGGAAGATGGGGTGGTGCGTTAAATGTTCCTCCCCCGCTTTGGAGATCAAAAAGACAAGGGTGAGGTGCTAAACTTAATGATTTTCTTTCTTCCACGAAAAGAGCCAAGGTGGTTGTGGACAGTGACAGCTCAGATGATGAGCCTCCCCTGGCAAAAGAAGCACCAATGCACAGTAGCAAGAATGCTCTGCAGGTCAACAGGACACACGATCATTTACTAGCAGATGTGAGGGGTGAATCCGCATCAACGGCACCGCAAGACATCACATCTGTTTGGAATGAAGGCCAGATGCCTGGATACCCCCAGGGGGGCCGTTTGCACATTATGGAACTGTGAGTCAGTGGCTGGGGCCATAAGGCGATGCAGGGCAAAACTGGCAAGGTCAGTACTGGCCCATGGGCTGGTATCAGGTCAGCACAACACGCAAGGTTATGGGCAGAATTACATTGGTATGTTCCCGCAAGTGGCACCCACAACTGGCTATCCTATTTACCCCCCCCTTTGGGGCAGCTGGTGGGCCAACAGGCTTTCATGGGTCCAGGGGGCTTAATTGCAGAGTCAGGTGAATGCCCCCGGATCTCTTATGGAGACATAGCCCTCCCACTGGGAGCACACCTGGACGTGTCAGTAAAAGAAAAGACCTGGTGAGGTGAATATTTTGACATATTCAGTCCCTACAAAAGGAGCCTGAGCCGATGCCAAAGATAGGAGAGCCAGTCTGAGACCAGGAAACAGTGAAAAAGTGGAGGATAGACAAAAATTGGACAAATTGGCTCAATAAATATGTCATATATGCATCAGTAGTTTTGCAGATGCACCCTATCCAAGCAACTGAATTATTTAAATATCTTAACATTATCCACTGGGTTTTCCAAGACTACATGGGCCCGGCTGGATTAATTATGATGACCATTTTCGCCCGAAATTGACACATGGCCCATCCCTGGTCTGGAGAATATGCCAATGGGAGCTCTGGCCGTAGCTGATTATTCCAAGACACCCCGTGTCTGCCTGCCCAAATCTTGGATGGGCAAACCATGGGGCAAAAAAATGCACAGGGAGGGAATAGAAGGGGCAGAGCCCCTCCCCCAACACCTCCTCAGGGAAAGGGGGCCAACGGATATTAAACTGCCTCAAGTATTAATTTTGCTGGAATATTACCCAATCCGTACAGCTGCCGAATATTTGGCAGATGGTTTCAAGCATGGTTTTCACATCCCAGCAGCACCGCCCCCAAGCTCCACCTGGGAGAAAAATCTTTGCTCGGTTTTGGGCATGGAGGATGTGGTGCGCAAAAAAATCAGGAGGTGTTAGCAGGTAGGGTAGCAGGCCCCTTTTCCTCCATCACACTTAAAAATTTTCAGGTTTCTCAACTAGGGGTGGTCCCTAAGAAGGCACCTGGGGAAATCCGTCTCATCCACCACCTATCCTTTCCCAAGGGTGGGACGGTTAATGACCGGATTCCTCAGCATTTATGTTCAGTTAGATATACCTCCATTGACCAGGCTGTGGAGCTTCTCCGATGCTGCAGCAGCGGGGCAAAAGCCGACATCCAATCGGCTTTATGTTTCCTACTGGTGCACCCGTCATATTTTTGCCTTTTAGATTTTCATTTTGATGGTGCATATTATGTTGACAGGGCACTTCCTATGGGACTTGCCATTTCCTATTCGGTTTTTGAGAGTTTTAGTACATTTTTGATTTGGGCCCTCCGTTTTAGAGTGGGCATTGGATTTGTGGCACACTATCTCAATGATTTTTTGTTTATTGGCAAGGCGAATGATGGGACATGTGCTGCCCTTGTGGTGTGCTTCACCCACCTCTGTGAAGACCTAGCTGTTGCACTAGCACACAAGATGTCTGAGGGCCCATCCAACAGGTTGACATTTTGGGCATTGAGCTTGACTCCGTGGCACAACAGAGCAGGCTGCCCACTAACAAAATCAACAAATTAGTGGAGCAGCTGAAAGTGGCAGATGAATCACGTAAACTTACCCTAAAACAACTGCTATCCCTGGTGGTCCATCTTAATTTTGCTTGCCTGGTGGTTGCCCCAGGTAGGGCTTTTCTTAGACATCTGTGTGATGCCTTGGGGGAAGCTCAACAGCCACACCATCACATTAGAATCACGGCCCCCATGGGTGTGTACCTGCACATGTGGCTGAGGTTCTTAAACAATTGGAATGGCATTTCCTTCTGGAGAAGTGATGTGCTGCTGTAGTGCAAATTCAGTCCGATGCGCCTGGAGGGCATCGCTTCGGGGTATATTTTCGAGGCCAGTGGTGTGCTGCACCATGGCCCTTGAGGGGTGATGACGAAAGGCTTAATCAGTGTATGGCACTGTTTGTTTCCAACTGCAGGTGTCCAAAACCAATCAGAGATGCCGGGGAATTAAAGTTGTGCTGCGACGAGTGCCTACCCCCAATATGTGTCCTGTCTGTGCCATGGCCCACCACTTATAGCTAGCGCCCCCCCCCCCCAGGGGGCTAGGACACTGTTCAGGCATGTTGACAATTTTTCAATTCAAGGCGTTATTTAAAAGAGCCATTAAGGAGCTGGGACTACCTGTTGATGATTATGGGCTTCAGTAGTTCAGAATAGGGGCTGCCATGGTGGCGTTCTGCCTGGGCTTCACACAGTACAACATACAGTGCATTGGAAGGTGGCACTCTGGAGCTTTTCATTACTATGTCAGAGAGGGCTAAGACTGGCTCCTTTTCCTTCAGATGGTGATAACAGTCTGTATAAGTTTGGGTCCCTCCTCTCCCCCTGGGGCAGCGTCCCTGTTGGCTTTTGCCTTTCTGAGGGCCGGTGGCTCTGACTTTACCAGGATTCCTTGTTGGTCTCCCTGTGTTTCTGTTCAGTGGGGTTGTTGTTTGTGCCTCTTTCCTTACCCTGTTTCCTTGCTTTGACAGGTCCGCGGTGGCCATCCTCCACTCAAGTTTTGAATTGCGGACATTCCATAATCTTCTGGGCCAGGAAACGGGCCTTGTCCACCAACATGGGCTCTCAACTAGGGCTCAGCAGTTTTGCCAGCATCAGTTGGGCGGCCCACAGAGCCATGTGTTGGGGACAGTTCCTGCCCATGCTGAGGGAATATGGCAAGACTCACCCTCCTCCTCAGGTAACAATCATACATCTAGGCAAGAAAGACCTGGGTCAGGGGATATCTAAGTCCTTGAGAGTCCAGGCCCATTTTCACACGGTTCTGAGATGGCAGAAAACAACCACCATGTTCCATCAGAGGTTCTGTCTGGTGGGAAGCATCAAAGCACAAAGAGCACAGGAGGAGAACCAATGACCCAGGTGTAAAGAACTAGCAACAGGGAGGTTTTAAGTTTCTTTTGCACAGCTGTAGCAAAGCAACAAAATTACTATGTGACAGGGGTGCAAGGTTTCTAGGAAGTCCATGCACTTAACACAAACTTTTCCTAAGTTCCCAAACTTCTGATCTTGCTGTGGCTAGCCGTGAGTTCAGCCAAACTTTTGTCAATAGGAATCCTGCTAAAATACCACCAGCTCCAATTACACACTGACTCAAACCTAGTGGAGTAGCTAGGCTGAGTTAACCAGCATTCAAGGTATTCCCAATACCCCAGCCTCACTTAACCCAGAGGTAGTAGCTTGGGAAACTGTAGACAAAAAGACCTCCAGCATTTCCTATTACAACAGCAAAAGGCCAGAGGGCGGCCTGGATTTAGCCACTACTATGAATAACTTCGCCCCCCAACATAACGTACTCACACTCAAGCAAATAAGATTGACAAAACTTTATTAAAAGAACATGTGTGTTGGTTACATGGCCTGAAGGAAAACATAAATGAGATATAACACATAACCATTAAAAAAACAAGAAAACTAAGCTTCTACTCTTTTATTGAAACTAACATTGCTTAACATGCTAAGTTGCCAATAGATGTTACCCATGTTGCATTGTTGAAATCAAGCAAGCCTCTCTCTCTCTCTCTCTCTCTCTCTCTCTCTCTCTCTCTCTCTCTCCTTCTCAGCATCAACTGAGCCATCTCCTGGAACAACCAGAAAATGCTGAACAGCTAACAAAGTTGATGGGCGATTTTTATAGCCCTTAGAATTTTACTTTCCAATTAGGGGCTAATTGCTTCTGCCTGGTAACAGTGGAGAAGTCACAGGTGATGAGTTACAGCTGCAAAGGAATTCAGGAGGAGGCAGCTGGCACCACAATGTCCTTGAATCTATTGCCCCACAGAACCTCCCCAAAAGTTCCCTAGGATAACTGATAAGGATTGAGGTCACTGTGTTGTTCTTTCCTGTCAATTTGATTTCATATTGTGGCCTGTTCTAACTCATTGCCTACCCAAGATGGACTCTACATCTTAAAAATGGAGTCAGGCCTTTAAAATGGCGTTAGGCCTATAGTTTATTCCAGCTTGTCGTTTACACCAGGAACCAAAAGTGGGTATAAGTTTTGAACACTCGCAATCAGGGGTGTAGTGTGTCAACCCTGTACCAGGATGACAACCCTCCCACGTATGACACCATGATGTGCCTCCCTCATCATGACCTCACACACAGGATGCTGCTGCCATGGCCTGTGGGATTTCAAACTTACCCAGGCCGCGGCAGGAAGCATTCAAGGCTCTCCCACCTTCCAGGCGCTCCATTTTTTCACACAATTGTTATTACATAAGAACATAAGAACATAAGAACATAAGAAGAGCACTGCTGGATCAGGCCAAAGGCCCATCTAGTCCAGCTTCCTGTATCTCACAGTGGCCCACCAGGTGCCCCAGGGAGGCATGAGACAACAAGATGCTTAGATCCTGCTTCCACTCCCTTGCACCCGATACCAGTAGCCCACCACCTTTGTAAGGAGGTTGCACAGTCCATCATTGCCTATAGCCCACAATAGACCTTTCCTCCAGAAACCTGTCCAATCCCCTCTTAAAGGCATCAAGACCAGATGCCATCACCACCTCCTGTGGCAAGGAGTTCCACAGATTAACTACCCGGTGGGCCTAACGGCCTGGTAGTTTAACCCACAGTGAATCCATGGTGGAGTCAGGCCCATCGTCAGTTTCTACTCTGCTGGATTCTATCCCTTCTTTGATATAGATGGCCACCCCTCCGCCAACACGCCCTTCCCTGTCCCTCCTATAGAGTTTATAGCCTGGGATTGCAGTATCCCACTGGTTCTCTGCATTCCACCAGGTTTCCGTTATGCCTACTATATCAATGTTTTCCCCAGCCACCAAACATTCCAGTTCCCCCATCTTTGCTCGGAGACTTTGGGCATTCGCATAATAACACCTATATAGGGGGTTCTCTAAGGATGGACTGTTTTTTGATCCCTTTTCCCCTCCTCTCTTTTTACTGGACAAACTGTCACTTCCACTCAGGTTTGAAGTTGTATGTCCTACACCTCCATTACTCTTTGGTACTCCTCCACTCTCCTCTTCCCATAGGGATGAGGAGTTCTGAACTGGATGCCACTCGGCTCCTGTCGGCTTTCCCCCAGGGATCAGTTTAAAAGCTGCTCTGCCACCTTTTTAATATTAAGTGCCAGCAGCCTGGTTCCATTTTGGTTCAAGTGAAGCCCGTCCCTCTTGTACAGGCTTGGCTTGTCCCAGAATGTTCCCCAGTGCCTAATGAATCTAAACCCTTCATCACCATCTAAATCGACACCACCATCTCATCCACGCATTGAGACCCCTGAACTCCGCCTCCCTAGCTGGCCCTGCACGTGGAACGGGTAGCACTTCTGAGAATGCTACCTTGGGGGTCCTGGCCTTCAGCGTCCTGCCTAGCAACCTAAATTTGGCTTCCAGGACCTCCCAGCTACATTTCCCCACATCGTTGGTGCCAACATGCACCAGGACCGCTACCTCCTCCCCAGCACTCCTTACCAGCCTATCTAGATGAGAAGTGATGTCCGCAACCTTCGCACCAGGTAGGCAAGTCACCGTGCGGTCCTCACATCCGTCACAGACCCCCCTCTCTATATTCCTAATTATAGAATCGCCCACTACAAGGAGACCACAACCCCCCTCCCGCCGAGGAGCATCCTTAGTGCGACTGGATGCGGGCTCGTCACTGGAAGAAATGGCCCCCGCTGGGGGACTGATTCCCTCTGTTCCAGGCTGACATCCTCCAGCCCTGAGACTCCTTTCCCCAGCAGCTGAGGAGCTGCCCGTCTGGGGGTGGGACGAAGCCTGCAAGTCCCCGGATGTCTCACCATGGACCCTCACTGCCTGCCTCTGCTTCTCCAGCTCTGCAACCAAGGCCTCTAGGGAGAAGACGCGTTCCCTGTGTGCCTGGAGCTCCTTGCACTGAGGACACACCCACAACATAGGCCCCAGAGGCATATAGTCATAAATGTGGCACTCTGTACAAAACACTGGATAGCCCCCGCCCAACTGCTGTCTGTCTGGCTCCATCTCTGTGTTAATTTAGGGATGAGCTGCCCTGCTTCTCAGAGAGAGGGCAGTGTCTGGGGCCCTGGCTTCCTTGCCCTGCTGCTTAACTCGCACAGATGTGTAATGCGGCTGTTACCTGGCACTTGGTCGCGGACGAGGCACTTCGTCGCAGGACAGCACTCGCTGCTCGTGACCCACTCACTGGAAGACTCTGCTATATGACCCTCTTCCCCTCCACTCTTTGGAACATGTGAAAATCAGGTAAAATATGGGTCTCAGTTTTAGGGCAGAGCTAGGCCATTTGGTATACTATGGGGAATTGGGGCTGCAGTGCTGGTGTTAGAGCCCCAGAGAATTGGGCTGGTAGTGTCTGTGCCAATATCCCTCATTCGGCAATATCAACAACTTCAGAACATCATCAATATAATCATCCAGTGAACAATTTTACAACGCAAAAAGAAAAAAAGGAATGGATTAATCATTTTAATAACAGGGAGGGATTGTTTTGAAAAATCGATCTGTACATATTCACATTAAGGAGTGTAGCCAGATTGCAATTAATCTATTGAAGTCCTGAAGAATAACATTGTACTTCCTGCCTTCAATCTTCTAGCTTTCTCTTTCACAGATTGATTGTGGCTGATTCCAAACCGATTCCCGCCTAGAAGTTTCATGTTCCGTTTCATTTGCATGTTTTCTCCAGAGTAAGGACAGTTTGCTCACTCACCACGCATGGGAGAAGCCACCAAGTTGCTAAAGGGCTTTATGAAAGTCTAGAAAACGGGAGCAGAGCCACAGACATTGCACAGGTAGTTGAACTAACAGGTATGAACAACCTTTGAGAAAACAACACACACATTGAACTCAGGCTGTAACAACACAACACAAAGGGAACATCAGCCTCTAACAGCACAATCCTAAGTAGTGTCAGAATGGGGAGGTTGATGGGCATGCGCCATATCCGATACTCTTGTGGGAGGCTGGAGCCTCCCCGTGGCAAGGTGCAGGCGCACTTCCAAGAAAATCACATGGCCCAAATTGGGGCCTTGCAAGCATGCTTAGCATTCAGTTTTATGCCGAATCCTAGACCGCCTCCCTCCCGGGCGAGCACACCTACTGGCCCACCCATGTTCTACACATGTCATGGCCAGAACCGCCCTTCCCCGCCCACTCCCTCCCCCGCCCCAACTTGACGTCTCCCTTGCTGCCACTCGGCAACCCTACATCGGCATTAAATGCACAGCGCAGGTACAACCACCCAGTAGTGCTATCCAGCCTGTACGCTGGGCGGGATTTACGTTGGCTCGGCAGTCCGTCCGTTGCGTCACGCCGCATACTGCTGCTTTCCCGCACACCCCGGCAGACTTCAGATGCAACCTAAGTCCCACCCAGCGTACCGGCTGGATAGCACTACTGCAGCCACCTTGTGTTGATGCTGCACATGCTGTAAGGCACTTAAGGATTTTAGAAAACTCCAGATCACAATAGAGGAGTGGCCAACTTGATGACACTCACACAACTGAAGTTGTTGTTGTGTTCTATCGCTAAGTCATGTCTGACTTTTTGCAACCCCCTGGACCACAGCACGCAAGGCCTCTCTGTCCCCCACTAGCTTCCGGAGTTTGCCCAATTTCATGTCCATTGCTTCAGTGACACTATCTAACCATCTCATGCTCCGCCACCCGCTTCTCCTTTCGCCTTCAATGTTTCCCAGCATGTGGGTCTTTTCTATTGAGTCATCTCCTCATGTGATTGCCAAAGTATTTGAGCTTTCCAAGGAGCAATCAGGCTTGAATTCCTGTAGGATTGCCCGATTTGATTTGGAGACAGCTGAGATTCTCCAGTTGGGAGAGTGAATGATTGCGAGGAGCCGAAAGATTGCATCACCCATCTAGAAGGGCCACTGGATCCATCCCTTTGGATGGTTGATGGCATATTCTAAACTGCAGTGTTGTTCAAACAGTTGGACGGAACCCACTTGGTGGTTTGCGACCTAATGTCAGGTGGGTCGCCGAAAGCTGGCAGCAGCCATCTTGGGAGTTGCTGTCCTGACTCTTGCTATTTTCCTTTAGTGAGTGTTTGAATTTTCAAGTGAGGTTTTTTAAAATTTTGTTTTTAGTTCATTGCTTTTACATAATATTTTGTCCCAATCTTGCTTTCTGTCAGTGATGTTTCCTGCCTGAGCAGGCCGAAAGGACTTCAGCAGTCCCTGGAGTGGAAGGACTTGCTGTGACTAAACAGGTGATGCAAGGAATGCCGGACTTCGGGAGCTCACTTTGCCCTAACGAAATGTGTGCCGACTTGGCTTTGCAGGTAGTTTGCAGTGGATACGCCGAAGAACCTTATATTCAGCGATGCGGTTTGTTCCTTTGAAAACTGTGCCTTGCTGTCTCTTGGAATCCTGTCACCCCTGAGGCAGCCTGGAATGGTAAGAACAGCAAAACAACCACAGTAGCCGATGCTCTTAGAGTGCAATCCAGAGAGCGATCTCCACTGGCACAGCCCACCTCGTCCATTGTAGCACAGAATCCAACCACTGATGTTTGCAAAGATCATCAAATGTCTTTATTGTCTGCATGTTGATTCAGTTACATTCATATTGAAACAAGAAATAGTGAAGTGTCTCCAGTCCTATTTTGTATAGAGGTTACATGTACAATCATTAGTCAATGGATACAGTCTCACATGCAGAATCAGTGCTTGTAGCGCATGAAACAAATCAAGGGGTAGAGCTCACCATTAGCAATTGTACATTATGTCCATTTTCCAGAGACTAAAATAGAAAAGATCCCTACAAAGAAATATATAATATAAATCTCTGGCCTTAACATAGGTTATAGTGAAAATATTCGCAATTTAGAGTGATAATAACTTCTGTGAAAAATTCATCCTATGTTCAGCCTTCCACAGCCCAATCCTATTGGGCCAGCCAAGAGCAGAACAAGCATTCTACTGCCAGTGATTGCCATACAGCTGTCGTAAAAGGTGCTTCAGCAGTTGAGTGGGAGGTGGAGCATCTACCCAACACCACAACCTCTTACTCTGGGGTATTCAAGGCCCATTGCAAAGCTCCCCTCAGAGAGGTCACTCATTTAAGTGATCTTCTGCAGATGTTTTGCCTGTGTAGGAGAGACGTCCCCAAACCCCTTCAATCAAGAAGGAATTTGGTGGCAATTTAGAGATGCATCAAGCCGACCTAAAACGAATAGGTGTATTTTTGCCATCCTTACACATTTCTACGCATGTTTTGCCTTGGACGGATCAGTTGTAGTCATCTGGTATTGCATTTCAGTCAAAATTTAGAAGCAGCAAGATCTCTAATATGGAAAGTTGCTAATGTCATTTTGATGTCATTCAAACTATAAGCCCCTGCAAGCATTACAAGACTGAGGGTGCAATCCTAACCTGGAGTTAGGCCAACACAATTAGGCCAGCACAGTTTGCCTGGCACAAGGGCCACCATAAAGCACATTTGGACCACTCTAGGAGTCAGGAGTCAGACTCATGTCTGTGTCCTGGCCTCTCTGACTCCAAGAATGGTCCAAACATACTTTACCGTGTCCCTAGTGCTAGTTCAATTTTGCTGGCCTAACTGTGCTGGTCTAACTCCAGGTTTGGATTGCACGCTGAGAAAGCTTGCTGTTGCATCAAAAGTTACAGGATTTGTGTGAGTTAAACTAGCATACATAGAGTATGTACAGCAGGGGTGTCAAACCTGTTTAGAACAGAGGGCCGATTAACATTCATGATGCCTGCTGAGAGGTGGAAATGATGTCATTAATGTCAGAAAGTGATCTTGTTAAAAAGGTTGTGACTAGAAATGAGCACTTCTTTCTCAGTTAAAGCATCAACTGCAAATGACAGAAGAGAAAATATGAAACTTTGATTGTAGTTTCAAGATATGGGCAAACCCAATGATCACGCGGGCTGCCCTTTCAGCAGTGACACCTCAGATCAGCACCCGGGAGCAATTGATGGGGGTGCTGTGAGAGCCCGAGGTGATTCCATGGGCTTCATCCAGCAAGTGGGCCTTAGACTTGACACCCCTGATGTACAGCTTCACATCACTCTACAGCAACTCTCTGGGCATCTGCTGAGTCGCGTCTGCCCAGAAATCCTGGTGCAAGGCCTGCTGGGACACTACTCGATAGACCTGAGTGCCCAGAGCAGTTTGTCCTGATCTGGTGGCAAGATGGTCACCCGCCCAGAGGAACTGGAGGTGCTGCGTGGGCCAGGGAGGACTTCTCTGTTACTCAGCTGACTCCAGTTTGGAGACAAAACAGAAACGAAACAGAAACAAAGATTTCATTCATATCACTTCAAAATATATCTGATTTGGATCACCCACTAAAGTCATTTTTTTTTTTGTACTAAGAGCAACACAAAAAATAGTTTGGTTTGGTCTTTCTTTGTGCGGATTTTTTGTCTTCATTTATTTTCTTTTTTTCACGTAGTTGCCATCAGACGTGCTGAGGGGGAAACCCAGAGAAGATTTTTAGAGGCATGCACTTACATCAGAAACGACAACATTTCTTAGGGCACAATCCTAACCTGGAGTTAGGCCAGCAGAGTGAGGCCAGCAAAGTCTGGCCTCTCCCCGGTGCAAGGACATGAACGTGCCCTTACTTCAGGGAGGCTCTTGCCTCCTCCTAAGTGGTGCTGGATACAGGGCACGAATGCCAGCCAGCCTGTTCCAGTGCTGCTTAGGATTGGGCTGCCCACCTGCTGACACTGTAACACACACTTAGGACACCTTAAAGGCACTGAGAATAAAAATGAAAACATGGAATGAGATCTTTGAATGAAAACACACATCACCACTGTTTGCCTTTCAAATCACGAAATCTATGAAAAAAGACCACCATATTCAAACACCTCTATCAATAGGACTTCAGTCTAAGTAGAAATTTATGGGATTGGGCTTTAGTCCATGTCCAGACCCACAAGCATGCGAAGTGTCCATAAGAACATAAGAAGAGCCCATCTGGATCAGGCCAAAGTCCCATCTAGTCCAGCTTCCTGTATCTCACAGTGGCCCACCAGTTGCCCCGTACTGGTGACCCACCAGGTGGCCCACCAGGTGACTGGTCCATACCAGTTTTCTGTGGCCCACATAGAAGCTACACTCACAGTGTCTATACTGGAGCCAGTTTTTGTTGGAGTCTGTCCAGGGATGTGGTCAGCTGTACCAACAACCAGACCTACCTGAATGTCTTCTTATCCAGAGTGTCTACGTTCTGGAAAGCTGCAGCTAACGAATACTGTTGACCAGGTTAGGGCCGAAGATTTTATACCTGGTCTGTCCAGTTCCAAGGCTTCATACTTCCTAAGGCCCCTCTTGTGCATCCCGATGTCCTTATGTGACTGGAGCAGATTCTGAAATACTCTCAGCATGGACAGTCCTGTGTCTAATAGGCTACGGGCCAGAGAAATACCCAGACAAACTTCAAGCCCCTGATCCTAATTCTGGAGAATCTACTTCCAGGTGTCTTTATGTCAATCCTGGGGGCTTCAGTAACACCCTGCAAGTGGGACTTGGGCTGTATAGGCTGCTATTTGCTCTCTCTTTTTTCAGCAATATCACCCTCTGGGTTCACCCCTTCCTGCTCTGACAAAGGACACTGTGATCTCCCAGGCAGCTGGAATTTGCAGCCCAGCCTGGCTTGAGGGTGGGTCAGGTGCCCTGCCAGGACAGCTGCACAGGTGCAGGGCAGCACACCATGCTCTGAATGCATCAACTTCCAGGTTAGCAGGACGCCAGCTGAGAAGCAGCATTAGCCGGTAGCGATTGGGCAAGCAGGCCTCTCAGGGAGCACTGCCAGTGTGGTGACATTCAGATCTCCAAAACGGGGAACCTCACACCAGTGGTGTAGCCCAGTGCTGAGGACAGATGACAATAGTTTGTGGAAGTGACAATACAACAGGAAGTGACATCACTTCTGGACAATACAACAGGAAGTGACATCACTTCTGGAAATGACAGCATGTCTGGGCCATAACCTTTGATAAAGATATTATAGTCCAGTTTGTTTCATTGCATTCTGCATTATAGTACCTTTCCAGTGATATATAACATGATGGTATTATTCATACATACAAAGGCTTTCACAATTGCACCACTAGTGTCAAGCTCAGCTTCTTGCCCCCCTAAAGCTTGTTGCCTGGGGCATTTGCACCCCCTGCATTTCTTTAGCAATGCTCACACCCTTACTGGCACTCCCTTAGGGCTGCACCCCGTGCCTCCCCATTTCTATCCTAATGTGGGATAGGATTGGGCTGTCTGTATACAAGATAAAATATGCATAGATGTTTACCACTGTCAGGTCAATCAGATACTCCAGAATTATGTCTGTTACAACTAATGGGTCAGCACAAAGAAAGGTGGCAACTGTTTAAAGGGTATAAAGACGTCTTTGAGCCACACTGAATTCTGGTCCTCTGCGCTTCCTGTTGCAGACCATACAATGATACAGTCAGCTGAACTCCAAGAAGAAATGCCAATAACATCCTCGTTCATTGCACTAAACTGCATTCATCTTGATTAAAATTATGCAATCTGCCTTATTAAAACAATATGTCACATTTTTACAGAAATCAGTTTTGCCCAAGGGATCTTGCTGGACAGTTTGTAAAACAATGCTATAATTAGTGCTTAAATGCCAGAGGGTTGGTTCTCAATTCCTTCTCAAATGAATGGATTCCTAACACTTACTCAATATAGTCCCTTTGTAAAGTATGCCACTGGCTCTTGGGCAGTCAGCATTGGAACCTCCTAAGGCTCTGGAAAGGAAAATTGTACAGTTAAACACTCACTACACTGTGAACGGCACTCTTAGGAATAAAAGCAGTTTATAATTTGTAGCTAATATCCACTCCATCGTTTTGTCACTGGAGGTAACGTTCACAACACTTTCTGATACCTCCAGTCAGAGGAACAGGATGTGCAAAAGCCCCATAAGAGAAGTTTTATTGGTACCAATTTGGTTTCTCAAATGTGTCAAACTGAGAGGAACCCAATTTGTTTCCCATCTGACTTCGTATGACATTTCAAGGCCGAGCAGCGATTAGGAGCATGACGAAGAGCGCTAGGATGTGGTCTGAGCGCATCAGAGTCCTTCCTGCCATCAGCTCCTCCTTTCTTTCCTATAGGTGAACAGCTTTGAGTTTTTGTATAATTGCTCCAACTATCGCACAATTGCGTTCATCTTTCTTGCAGTCCAGATTCTACTAAAGATTATTCAACAGTGGCTAAAAAATGTCAGGAGCCAGCTGCTGTGGAAACTGGCATTAGAAACCAGCCTGGCAATCAAGATCACCATTGTTACAACATCAACATCAATATCAACATCGTTAGCACTGACTCTGGGGTGCCAAGTGGCACCCCACATCTGTGCTAATGCTCCTAACTAGCGCTGCCTGCAGTGCCAGGTGGAAGTGCGTGCACTGTCCCGACTCTGCGCCAGCCGAAGTCCAGCCTCGTGGGCCTGATTCGAACCACACTGCCTGCTCGGATCTGTGCCTGCCATTTAGCAGGAGCAGATCCGTGGAACTCATAGAGGAGGCTTGCGCCTCCCCTCGTGCAAGGGCAAAAATGTGCCCTTGCGCCGAGGAGGCTCTGGCCTCCCTCAATATTGCGCTGGATATAGCGAAGGCCTGCTGGCCTGTCTCTTCCAGTGCAATATAGGATTGAGCCCTAAAGAAAATTACCAGTTAAAATGAAACTTTGATTCCTAATAGAACCTAAACTGGCATAAGTGATTTTGTATGAATATGCATTGGCAGGATAATACATGTCGGTTGGGGGGCAGGATATCCCACTGTGACTCTGCGCCTCTGCTGCCAGGGCATTCGCTCACAGAGGCTATAGCATGCAAACAGGCTCTGGCCAGCTTTGGAACGCTCTACCAGCTTGACAGAGATGTGTGCAAGTCCTCTTAAGTTCTTCTGTAAGGATGCTGCTATCAAGACTTGGTATCAGGATGTACATTGCTTGCTTAAGCTTCTTGTTGCAAAGCTCTGCTGCTTATTTGCACTCGCTAAACATGGTTCCCAAATTTGTTTCTTGCTAGTTCATGTATGTAATACAAATTAAGTAACATGAAAGTCAACTTGTGTGATTTGAAGGGTGTGGGTGTGAAGTCCAATCCAATGGACCTTACCAGGGGGCCTTGCAGGTACCTCATCGTTTTCTGAGGTGGCAGTTTCAGGCGCATCGGTTGTAGCTTTTTGGGCTTTTTTACGCTTTTTTTGGGCTTTTTTAAGCCTTTCTTGCCTGTTAGAGAGAACATAAACACAGTGTGACCATTTAGATGTGAACTAATGTAAATAACTTCCTCTATCATTACAATCATCTTGATTCAAATTGTGTAATCTTCGTTATTATGGAAAACAGTATATATCATTGTTATAGAAATCTGTTTTGCTCAAGGCATCTTGCTGAACATTTTATTAAACAATGCTATCATTAGTGCTTCAGTGAAGGAGGGTTGGTTCTTAGCTCCTCGAAATAATGCACCGATATAATGCAATGCATAGAAAAATAATGGTATGGGGCAGTGATGGCGAACCTTTTGAGCTCGGCGTGTCAAAAATATTTAGGAAATGCTGGGGGCATGTCTAGCCCGACGAGAAATGGCCGAATGTCTGCGAGCTCCGCAGACTGGAGTCATTTTTCTGTTCCCAGGCACGACTTACCGGCTGGTAAGTCCTTTAGATCTCTAGGAGAGGGGATCTAAGTGGCCAAGCAACTTTCTTGCGGGTTGCAGCGGCGGCTGTGACCCCCAGGAAAGGTAGCTTGCATGCATGCAGGGGACGGAGAACAGCCAAGCCTGGCTGTATAGTCGGTGCACCGCTCTCAAGTTGTAACGTGCTGTTAATATCAAGATAATCTGGAAGGAATATATCTGACGTCTGTGAGTATGATGAGAATTAAGCTTTGAAGAAGTTTTGAAGAAGCATGGAGGGATTAAGCTCAAAGGGTTTCTGAGGTGGTGGCGAGAAGCGAGAGCCAGAGAAACTGTCTTTAATGGAAGCTGTTTGAAGTTGTGAAGATCACTGGCTCAAACCCATTTTGAGAGAATTGTTTGGGTTGCTTGCTGCTGGAAAGAGCTTTGACTTTTAAAATTTCTGGGCTTTGGAACGTTTCAGATCTGGAAGACTGTAAAGGCATCTGAAAATAGAGTATTGCATATATGGATTTTTCGTTGACTAGAAGTTATTAAAATAGCGGATATTGGCGATATTTTGGATGGACTAGAAGATTATTAAAATGTTGTATTATAAGGCTTGAAACTGGAAAAAAAACATTGTGAGATTTGGATAAGAAGGAGAGAAGTTTGTGGAAGTTTTTTTAGTAGCGAGAGTTTTGATGATCGGAAGGCGCTGAACGACTGAGAAAGAGTGAATCTGGGAGCTGTTATATTAAGTTTGATCGGTTTATTAACAGCTGGATGCTTTAAAATTCACTGTTTTATGGACTAGAAGTTGGAATTTTTCCCCTTTTTGTGAATACCAATCTGGATTATAAAGAAAAGAAAGCCTGGAAGGAAACTTTTGGGTGATAAAAAGTTCCGACGGAGGGGAGAAGCGGGGAGAAGCGGCGAGACTGAATGGAATGCATATAGAAGACTTATAAACAACGCGGGATCTAAGTTGGAATTTTCCCCCTTTTTGTGAATATCGATTTGGATTATAAAGAAAAGAAAGACTGGAAGGAAACTTTTGGGTGATAAAAAGTTCCGATGGAGGGGAGAAGCGGGGAGAAGCGGCTCCGACGGAAGGGAGAAGCGGGGAGAAGCGGCGAGACTGAATGGAATGTAAACAGAA
>JAJKFI010000018.1:0-39685 GCA_029204185.1 Lerista edwardsae | reverse complement strand
AGCGGGGAGAAGCGGCGAGACTGAATGGAATGTAAACAGAAGACCTATAAACAACGCGGGATCTAAGTGCTTCAAACGTGGATTATATTTTCTTTTTCTTTTTTTGCCTCTTTTCCTCCCCCTTTCCCCTTTTTGGAAGGCTTGGGTTTAAAGATTTTGGGGCTTTTCTTTTTGGACATGGATTAAAGCCTGCCTTTTATTTACGGCGGAGGGATTTGAACTTTGAAATGAACAGACAAGCCGTGGAAGAAGGAGAGGTGAACTATGATTTAATGTATCTTTTATAATTTTTTAAGTTGAGGGAAACGTAATTAGAACTTGGGGGGAAAAGGGGGGAAGAAATTTTTTTCCTTTTTTTTAGAAGGGGCTTTTTTGGATTTTTTGGCTTCATTTCTTTTTTCCTTTTTTATTTTCGGCTTTGTTTCGGTTGGAGTACGAGCGGGCGGAGGGACACTAATTATGAGCGCGGAGGGAAACGCTGGCAGCTTTGTTTGCTAATTTGGAGAACTAAGAGAGGATTAAAAATATTAGAGGCAGTATTTGAAGAAGAATAACATTAGAGGGAAAGAATCTGATGGGTTGGCTTTTTATTTTTAATTTTATTTTGCTAGGGGGTGATTGCAAACTCGGAACCAGTTGAGTGGCGGAAGGATTTGGTGAATTGAAATAAGATCTGGTTCTTTGTTAGACTGAGGGAAGAAGCGGAGGGAGACATTGAACAGAATGAACTGAAGTGCTGGCCAGCTGTGTGAGGAGGAAGAAGAATTGGAGCGATAAGGAACTATTTGAAGGAACTATTTGGAGTACTGTGGATACTGATTTTTTTTATTTGAATTTCTTTTTACTTTCTTTTTTGGGGGAAGCTTTATGAAATACTGGGCTAAGGGTTTTTTTTTATTGTGGAGTTGAACCAGACTGGAGAGATGGAGATATCGATAAGACTCTAATAGAGAGGAACTTATTTTTCTGCTTTTAAACAATATTGGGAATTTGTGGATTTGATTTGGAAGTTATAAAAATAATTGAACTGGTGGTGTATATATATATGTAAAATATTAGTAATCAAAGGTATATTAGAGTTAAGAACTGTATAGTGATTTGATATATAGCTGGTCATTGAAGGTTATATATAACGAAAATAGTTGAATATTTAAAGATGACGTCTAGAGATAAAGAAAGAAAAGACATTTCCAAAGTACCTGCTAGAAAATCCCCTTCACCAAACTTACAGACTATGACATTAATGAGACAAGACCAGAAGGTGGGTGAACAGAGAAGAGAAAGTCAGCATCAAGAATCAATGCAATCAATGCAATGGCTGTTGGAACAAATAAGGAATGAAATAAGAGAATCTGAGAACAGAGTGACAGCTAAAATTGACCAGAAGATAGATGAATTGCAGGTTCAAATCACTAAAAATGCAAAGGAAGCTAAAGAAGCAGCAAAAGATAGAAAGAAGATAAGGACTAAATTGAACGAAGTAGAAACTGAATTGGGAGATTTAAAAATGGATCATCAGGAAGTGGAATTGGTTCAATTAAGACAGGAAATGGACAGAGCCGGTTTAAAAATACACATACAGAACTACCCGGACAACCATGAGGAACGGACTTATGAGGTAATTAAAAGCTGGTTGATTGAAGAGACAAAGATTTCAGAAGAAATATTGGAAGATGGAATAGATGTTATATACCGGATTGAGTCAAGCTTTTCGAGAAGAAACAACAGACCTAGAGAAGTGATGATAAGATTTGTGAAGAAATGACTAAGGGATGAGGTGCTGAGAATTCTGGAAGAAAAGGAAAGATATGTGGCCGAAAATAAGCTATTGATTTTACGCGAAATCCCATTTCAAGTACGGAAGAAAAGAGCACCTTATAAAGGCTTGGCTTCACTTTTGAGAGAGAGGCAAATCAGATACCGATGGTCCCTCCCAGAAGGACTGATCTTTACATATGGAGGGAGAAGACAGAACATTAATTCGATTTTTAAACTGCAACAATTCATGGAGAAATTTGGACAAGACTTTGGAGATATGGAAAGAAAAAGAGCGGAAGAGAAAATACCAATTGAAGCAGTACAAATAGAACCACAAGAGATTAGTAGTTTGGAAGAAGAAGAGAGTTCTCAAGATCAAGAAGATAGTAAAGAAGAAGCTTCACAAGAAGGATCTCAGGAAGATGAGAAGTTAGGAGCAGTTGCTCCTAAACCAGCGGGAGTAACTACTAGAAGAATGAGGAGACAAGAAGAGACAAAGAAGTAGAGAGAGAAAAGGAAGTAAAAAGATTTAAAAAAAATTAATAAAATTAATTTGAATATGGCAGACAGACAAATTAAAGCTGTGTCAATTAATGTGAATGGTTTAAATATCCCTCAAAAACGCAGGAAGACTTTTTTACAATTAAAAAAATTGAATTTGGACATTATTTGTTTACAAGAAGTTCATATCAAAGAAAATCAGAAAACTTTTGGAAAATGATAAATTGGGAGTATTATTTGCTTCATTAGACAAGAACAAGAAAAAGAAAGGAGTAGCAACTTATATAAGACAAAACTTAACACCTGAACTGATTTGGAAAGATGATGAGGGAAGAATTTTGATGGTAAAAATTCAAGTACAAGATGTTAGTTGTAAACATTTATGTGCCTAATAATAAACAAGAGGGGTTTTTGAATTGTTACACAAGCAATTAATCAACTATAACAATCTGGAAGTGATGATTTTGGGAGATTATAATGCGATTTTTGATAAGAAGTTGGATCGGAAATCAGATAAGAAAATAAATGGAGGAGGTATACTTCCAAAGGCTTTTCTAGAAATGGTAGACGAATTTAGTTTAATAGATGCTTGGAGAACTTTGAATTTGGAGAAGAAAGAATATACGTTTTATTCAGCTAGACACAAGTCATGGTCAAGAATTGATATGTGTTGGATCTCGATTTTAAGTGGAGAAAGACAGTTTGAAGCTGAAATATTACCAAATACTTTTGCTGACCACAATCCAGTTTTATTGACTTTGAATAAGAGAAAGAAAAGATGGATGTGGCGATTAGACAATTTAAAATTAGAAAATAAAGATTTCGTGGAGCTGGTGAAAACAGAAATGGAGTGGTTTTTTTCAAATTAATTTGCAACAGGAAATGAGAACTCAAACTGTTTGGGATACAAGTAAAGCATTTTTTAGAGGTTTGATGATAAGGGAAGCGAAGAAACAAAAACTAGAAAAACAAAGAGAAATGAAAGAATTGTATTTGACTTTGAAGAAAGAAGAACAGAATTCACAGGGCAATCCAACAAACTCTAAAATAAGATTAAGAATTAAGAAACTGCAACACAAAATTAATGTACTTCAAACTGAAGAAATAGAGAGACAACTGAAAATGGCCAAACAAAAATTTTTTGAAAGTGCTAATAAGCCAGGAAGATGGTTGGCTTATAGATTGAAGAAGGAAAGACAAAGAAATATTATAAATAATTTAAAAGATGAAAAAGGGCAAGAGAAGATTAAATTTAATGAAATTAAAGAGATTGTGAAACGGTTTTATCAAAGACTTTATGAAAATAAAGAAACAGATAGTAATCAACAGCAAGATTATATTTGGAAAAATAATAAAATAAAGTTGACAGAGGAACAAAGGAAATATTTGGAAAAACAAATCTCAATTACCGAAATAAAAGAAGCAATTTCTAAACAAAATATTATTAAGGCACCAGGACCAGATGGTTTATCTGCACAATATTACAAAAAAATTGGAAGATGTGTTAATTCTTCCTTTTAAAGAGTTGTTGGACTCAATATGGACATTGGGAGAAATCCCGGATACATGGAAAGAAGCTACAATAACTTTGATTCATAAATCACAAACAGAGATGAATGATATTAGAAACTACAGGCCAATCTCGCTATTGAATGTGGATTATAAGATTTTCACAACAGTATTGGCGACAAGACTAAAAGAGATTTTGCAAGTTTGGATTCATCATGATCAAGCAGGATTTCTGCCAAAGAGACAATTGAGGAAAAATATGAGAACGATAATAGATGTGTTGGAGTATTGCGAGAAAGACGTTTCCAAGAAATTGGGCTTGATTTTTTTGGACGCACAGAAAGCATTTGATAATGTTGACTGGAACTTTATGCTACTACAGTTGGAGGCAATAGGTTGTGGACAACATTTCCTTAGAGCTATAAAGGGAATTTATAAAAAACAGGTCGCTAAAATTAAAATTAATGGAGATTTAATGGAAGAAATTTCAATTAATCAAGGAACAAGACAAGGATGTCCTCTTTCTCCATTATTATTTATATTATCTTTGGAAATACTGACAACAATAGTTAGAGAAGATCAAAGAATTAAAGGAATAAAAGTTCAAGATGAAGAATTTAAATTGCAGGCATATGCAGATGATGTGGTTTTTATATTAGAAGATCCCAAAGAGTCGATGGATAGTTTGATGGAAGATTTGAGGGAATATGGAGAAGTGGCTGATATGAAGATTAATTATCAGAAAACCAAATTGTTATTAAAAAGCATAAGAGCCACGGAGAAGAAAGATTTTGAGAAGTGGAGCTTGCAAATAACAGATAAATTGAGATATATGGGAATAACAATAACAAATAAAAATAGTACTTTAATGAGAGAAAACTATTACAAGCTATTAAAAGAGATCCAAAATGAATGTGATAAATGGAAAAAATTGCAGCTGTCATTTTTGGGAAGAATTGCAGTAATCAAAATGAATGTCCTACCGAAACTATTATTTCTGCTTCAGACGATTCCCATTATTTTGAAGAAAAATTATTTTCAAGAACTTGATAAATTAATATGGCAAGGGAAAAAATTCATATGGCAAGGGAAAAAACCAAGGATTCGGATGAAACTGTTACAAGATATGAAGGAAAGAGCAGGGTGTGGTTTGCCAAACTTTTTGATTTATTATCAAGCAGCGGCATTAAACTGGATAAAGGAATGGGTATGCCCAATTGATAAAAGGACAATTAAATTAGAGATGTATGATTTACAAATTGGATTTCATGCATTTTTGATATATGATAAAGCTAAATATTATCCTACATTTAAACAACATTGTCTAAGGAAAGCGTTACTTTGGATGTGGGATCAGCTGAGATATAAGATCTATGATAAAATTTCACGTTGGGTGAAACCACTTGAAGTTGGATCAAAACCGGAATGGTTTAGAGAAGATCAAAATAGAACTTATGCAGAGATATTGGATGAAAACAATCAAATATTATCGGAAGAACTGTTGAGAGATAAAAATATTATTTTAGATTGGTGGACGTATATGCAAATTAGATCAAGACTTAAAGAAGATTTAAAAATAGGATTTTATAAAGAAAATACAGAGTTTGATAATAATTTATTAACAGAGAAAGAAAAATTTATTAAAAGAATGTATTTAATTCTGTTAAACTTAAAGATGGAAGATGAAGTGGTAAAAGAGTCTATGATAAAATGGGCAAAAAATTTTGGACATTCAATACCATTGGAAGAGTGGGAGAAAATATGGAAGACTAATATTAAACTATTGAAAGCAGTTTCGTATAGAGAAAATATATATAAGATGTTCTATAGATGGCATATCACTCCAGATAAAATTGCTAAAATGTATAAAAATTCTTCAAATGTATGTTGGAAATGTAATAATGGAGTAGGAACTTATTTTCATTTATGGTGGACATGTACGAAAGCAAAAAAAAAAAATTGGAAAGAGATACATAGAATACTACAAGAAATTTTAGAATGTTTGATTCCTTTCAAGCCAGAGGAATCTTGTAGAATATTTTACTAAATATTCTACAAGATATTTCAGATATTAAACAAAGATATATGATTATCTATGTAACGACAGCAGCAAGACTGATATGTGCTCAGGAGTGGAAAAAAGAGAATATCCCGACTATCGATCAATTGATTAAGAAAATATATGAAGTAGCTGAAATGGATATTTTGACAGAAAGATTGAGAAAAGTAAAAACAAATAGAGTTGCATACATCTGGAAATCTTTTTATGATTGGATGAATATTAAATGTTAATAGATTATGATAGTTGATAACAGATTATATGATATAATATGCTTTATACTTTGGATATAAGATAGAAATGATATAAAGACAATTTAAGTGATGTAAGGCACGTTGCAACAATAATCTTATGTGTGTTCCTATGTATCCCTACAATCCCTTTTGTTTCTGTATCCTTTCCCATGACTTTAATATAAAAAAAATAAAACATTTTTTTTATAAAAAAAAATGTTTAGGAAATGCTTAACTTGACTCTGCTGGTGTGTCAACCCCTCTCCCAAACAAAAGAGAAACAATTATTTATATTCATTTATTTAAACAAAAAATACAATCCAATCATGTATAATGTTCTGCATTACATAAGGAAACCAAATAATTAAAAAAATGAAAAATGAGTAAAACAAACTCAGTTTTTGTAAGGTATTGGTGATTGCTGGTGTGTCACCTTTGACATGCGTGTCATAGGTTCGCCATCACTGGGATAGGGGCTCAAATGTTGCTAGCACTTTTCTAGATACAAACGATTGTGTTAAAAGTTCAATCCTGGTCTAAATTTTTCAAAACTGGGCATCCTTTTGTGCATTCTTTCATCCTACCTTTTCATTTCAGCAAGAACAGCCCGCACATATTTCACCAACTGCTGCCTTAATCGTTCACGGCTATATAGGTCAGTGAAGATACCATCGGAGTGGCGTTTGACTGGCTCCTGTTCATCAATGAGATTGGTGTCACTCCTTGGTCTAAAAAGAGAATTGGAATCAACACTTTAACCCATTTGCTACCATGGGTATTTTTGCGCAAAAGTCTTTTGCCTTTTGAAACATGTATAGCCACTGCCCTTCTCAGGGCAATTATGTTTTTGGAACCATGTCAAAGTGTTCCCATATACCTGAACTGAAACTGGTGTTTTTGCCCGCCAATGGTACTGAAGGTTTAATGTCTACTGTGCAAAACTGGTGTGCTATCCATGGTGCTGTGTATCAATTTCTATGGAAGTGTTGCAAAAAGCTACCTTTACCCCCTGAAAATCTTTTAAAAAATCATTGTTCAGTGAGCACACAGCTTGCTTACTTCAGGAATTTCCAGAAGGGGGCCCTAGAGTACCAATCATGAAGTAAGAAGTTCCTTCTTGCAAAACTGAATTTCTGGCAAAGCTTTGACTGCTGTAATCTGACTAATTAGGTCTTTTTGCAGGGTTTTTCTACCTGTTTTGGACAACCTGGAGACAAGAAGTCTCCTGGACTTTCCTTGACCCTTCTCTGCTGGGAAAAACCCTATTTTTTTTTGATAGAGTTGGTTTCTGCAGCTTGCAGCTTCTAAGGTGAACCTTTCACCTTTCCCTCCCACCCCAGCCCTAGAACAAGCTGTGGACAAAAAAAAAAAATCATCTTTCTCATTGATTTGTCTCCTCTAGCAGCTACAGAGGCAAGAAATAACCTTTCAAGAAAATAACCCTTTAGTTGCTGCAAGGATGATTCCTATGTGAAACAAAGCAAAATCATCAATCCCATCTCTCACCTCACTATGAAATTTGACTATTGGACTGTGCCCAGGTGCTGAATTTGGAGGAATATTATTTGAACCTTATTCTGTGTTCTTGCACCATTGACAAGACTGATTGTACAACTAATATAATTTATTACTCAGTATTTTCCTGTTCTTGTGTCACTGAGTGGGTCATTTTAGCTTTTTCTGTAGCCTGAGGAACTCTGAGAGGCCTCCATGCTGTGTACATTTCTACTGTGTCCATCAGAACAGTAGAAATAACACAGGAAAATTAGGAGATATGTGTCTCCTCTATATTTTCACCTAACTTGTCCCCCAAAATAAAAAGATAGTTAGCCTCTATAAAGAAACCCCACGTTAGCCCAGAGTTTGAATGGAAGTACCCGCGTTCCCTACCATCGGCGGATTTGCGCGCCAATTATTTAAAAAATTATTACAGGTGCTAATTGTACCTGAAAGCTTTAAAGTTGACTCAGTGAGAAAGGTTAGCCCCTGCCCTAACACAGGAAGCTAAAATGGCAACTTTCATTTCAGATTTGGGGGGGGGGCCCAATCAGATTCAGAAACGGCACCCCATAAAACAAAAAAACCCAAATTCTGCCCCTGTTTTTTAAATGATGACATGGGTGGACAGTCAAAACAACTGTACCTCTAAAAAGGTCTATCCTTACACTGTTTACAGAGCAAGTTTCAGGTAATTTGGTGCAGCCACTTTTTGAAAATCTCTAAAACATTAATTGAAATTAATTGGCGGGTGAATTCACCAATGGTAGTAAATGGTTAATATACGAGTCAATCACATAATTAAACAAATACAATTAATGGTCATATTGTTTCCCATGTACTGTTTCCCATGGATGATAGCATAAAGACATTCATCGAAATAGATTTATATCACCCTCTTCCTATATATCCCTTAGAAATATAACGTATTTCACATGCAGTTGGGGCTTTCAGAAAACAGAGTTCCTGCCCATGTTGAAGGAGTCCTACATGTGCACTGTTTCACATGGGTAGTCAGCAGCTAAAATAAAGCTTTGATTTGTAATCCTAACTTTGACTATATGAACATGCATTAGTAAGGGGAATCTGCTCCTCCCCTCCCAGGGGATTTGCTCACAAAGGTGAAAGGGTTCTCTTTTTTGTTAAAAACATATAAAAACACAACACTCCTCCTCTTTTGGGATTAAAATATCCAAATAAAAACACAAAGGATCACATGTTGGTGTTGAAGATATTTTCCAGAAATTAAAAAGAGGATTTTTCCAATTAGAAATAATACTGAGGCTGCGTCTGCTGACACTGTTTCACCTATATCACCTACCTAGTGCACATTTAAAACATTTAAAATTAATAAAAATGAGAACCTGGACTTAGAAAAAAAATGACACCACTTCCTACCTTTCAAACCAGGAAATCTGCAAAAAATAACACTGTTTTCAAAGACCCCTAGTTACAACATGCAGACAGGGTTATTGCCAGGTTTTGAACTCTGTACCAATTTGACAGTGATATTACTCTGTAAGTTACTCTGTAAAGATGCAGCTATCAAGACTGGAATATGTGCACTGCCTGCTTAAGCTTCTTGTTGCAAAGCTCTGCTGCTTCTTTGCATTCGCTAAACAGGGTTCTCTGAGTTGTTTCCTGCTGGTTCATTATGTAATTTAAATAAGTAACATGAAAGTCAACTTGTGTGATTTGAAGGGTGTGTGTGTGTGTGTGTGTGTGTGTGTGTGTGTGTGTGTGCGTGTATCCTTGTACCACCTGGATATCCTTGTACCACGTGGGCAAATGTTGTGCAAGGTGCTGTAAAGCATCTCCAAAACCAGAGGTAAACTCTGTTGAGTGTGGCTGATGAGGAAAACTGCCCTACAAGAGGTTTATTTTAAAAAAAAAAGTGCCACCACTATTTTAATCACACCAACACTTCCAACCCATTGGCTTTGAGCTGTTGGAGCCTGCGGGTTGTAAGTGTTTGCAGGATCTCAGCCAGCGCAGCAGCAGTGGAGGCATTTTTCAAAGAACTATGGTGGGGCCATTCTGCCTCATTTGCCATATCTGCACTGCATGGCGCTGATCTCTATCATGGTTCATTAGCTGTGCATCCCCCCAATGACGCCACAAGAGACAGGTGCGTATGGATGAACGGGCCACTTTATTGCAACAAATTACAAAGAAGAGGAGCCGGAGACCAGCAGCAATTAATCACAGCAGGATCAATGGGCAAGGCCTTAACTGAAGGTGGGGGTCCAGTCACCAGCCAGCTCCCTGGAGGGCGAAACATCCTGGCTCCAGGCCATCCCCTTGGGGTGTGAATCCCCAATTCCTGCTCAAAGGTCCTTCTAACCAGGGAAAACAAGGGTCAACAAGCCAAATGAACCTGACAAGGAGCTAAGGAGTTTAAGTTCATAAAACTGAATAATCAACTAATCAAGACAGGGAAACCTAACCCAGAATTGTTAAGTTGGCAGGGAATACAAGGCCATCAAGGCTACAAACACAGCCAAGGCAGCAGTAAAAAGGCAAACCAAACACACCCCAACATTCCTCACTTAAATCAATCAGACAGCTGAATTAGCTAACACAATCATAGCCCAAATTCATTATCAACCTATGGCAGAGCCAAACGGCAGCTCTTTAAGCAGCTGAAAAACAATTGGAAAGAAGGTCTTACAGAGAATGCAAAGTGATTAAAGATAGGGCTGTTGGAATATGGAGTTGGATGAAGGCACAATAAGGCAGCCCCGAGCAGGACAGGACAGTAGCTGGGTCTGAGTAGCAGGGAAGGGCAGCCGTAGTACAGGCAGTTGCAAGCACAGGCTGCCACCGAACTCCCACCTCAGGAATGCGCTGAGAAAGAAACGTCAAGGACACAGCTTTTCCTTCACCAAGATGTGTATTGTCAGGAACAGTTACATGAAGCAGATGTATGACAGACCAACAGAGTTCCACACAGGGATTGATCCAATGCAGACAGAACATTACACAAACAGCACAGATCACCTAGTCATAGTGCTACAAACATTCGGACAGAGTGCTTTGCAGCACTCAGGCCCTACCCCCACACTTTAGGTAGTGTTCCAGCATTACTTTTATGCTAGGCTGTGCCCAATCCGTGGGCTGTACTTGTGCAAACTGATTAGTCTCTGCACATGGCTTTCTAGACAACAGGTGCTTGCACTTACAATCAATCAGTAGCATTAATGCCCTTTACAATTACCACACAGCCTGTGTATCTGTAGACCAGCTACTTTGGTTCAGGCCTTATGGTCTTAAGGGCTCTTTTTTGACTTGCTCCAGAAGTTCCAGTTATACAGATGGTAACAAGGGCTTCTTGTTGGCTTCCTCTGCTACCAAACCAGATATTTTGCTAGGACTTTTAAATTATTCCCTTTCTTTTCAAAGCAGATTTAACTAGAAAGCACTAAGTCAGCAGCACTTACCCCATCAAAGAGGAAGCAAGAACTTCAGAGCAGAAACTACCGAGCAGGATCAAAAAGAGGAGGCACAGGAAACCACTTCTCTGCCCCATCTCGCCAGACCTGGGTTGGAAAAAATGATGCAAGCATGGTTTCGTGTCAATGCCCATCTCTTGCATGTAAACAGAGAAAGACTGTTAAGAAGTTTTGAGAGAGTTGGGGGAGTGCCAAAGAATAGGAGTTTTGAAGTACTAAGGAAGACCACCCTGATAGGGCACATCTCCACATAATTATCAGTAGCAATAGCCTCCCTTACACGGGAGGCATTGTAATGCACAAAGAGGTGTCTGGTGTAGGTGTCTGGTGTAGGTGTCTGGTGTCTGGTGTAGGGCCCATGAGAGGGGGATACAGGGGGTAATCTGTAGCTGGTCCCAGGGTCAAAATAGGACCCAAAGGCCAACGGAAAGAGCCCCGAAATTTCCAGGCATCAGGATCTAGCTGGAGGAAACTGGCCTGCTCAAATAGGTCTTGGGCTTACAGATTCTATTCCCCCTGTCAAGCCTTGAGGCCCAACACAGGGCTCCTCAGCTGTGTGCCAGTTAAATGGCTGGCACAGATCCCAGAAGAGCCATATGGGCTGCTGTGGCTCTACACCGAGGAAGGGAACCAACGTTCCCTTGTCCCAAGGTCATTTATGGCTGCTGCTCTGGCCCTGCAGGGAACATTGGTTCCCTTATCCTCCGTAAAGCGGACATTCTGGTGCCACTGAAACATGCGATGCCAGGTTGGCATAAGATTGGGCACTTAAAGGAATTTAGAGAGACAGGAGTGTATTTGGTTTTCCCTATAACTGGATCTGCTCCCAAGGCTGTGCAGGCAGGCAAACCTGGGTGCCATATTGGGAAGCCTGACAGACATGGGCTACAAAGTCTATTCCGCTTGTAAGCGCACTCTCCCTCCCTGTTCTGCCTGCAGCTGCCAATACCCTCCCCCAGCTTCCTTTCACCCCCTTTCCTCCTCCTTTGGGTCAAGAGAAAATTGCTCTTGGAGGTCCCTAGGTGTAGGCATGAAAGCTACTATCAATACCATGGCTAATCTGAACAGCAATCCAAAATCGGTCTCAGATTTCCAGCATCACAATTCCTTCCACAGTGAGATACAGACTCCTGGACACAAGTACATTTATAGATGGATAGACAATCATCTATATATGTTTCAGGGGTGAGGTCAGCTTTTTTTCCAGGATCTCCATAGGAACTCACAGTCAGCACATAGGATCGTACCAAAGAAGAGACTACAGGCGTGCCCCAGTATCCACTGATTCAGTATCCACTGATTCAGTTATCCATGGATTCTGGGATGCCTATTAAAAAGATGGGGAACATGAAGCAAATCTTTTTTTTTACCTTTGTGCAGCAAACCACTGATGTTCCCCTACATTTAAAAAGGCAACCCCAGGATCCACAGTTTCAGGTACCCATGGAAGGGTCCAGAACAGAACTCCAGTGGATACTAGGGCATGCCTGAATGTTTCTGGACGTCAATGCTCAAAAAATCTGTTTCATTTCAGGTTTGTTCAAAAGACAGTTCCTTTGAAAATGTTGCAAAAGTGAAAATTAAAAATGTTGCAAGAATGCATCTAATGTAACAAATGGGAAAGTTAATGAATAATGGTGTTGCAAAATAAGGGTGCTTCTATTGTCTTCAACCTGTGTAAAGACATTTTCCATTCTACTTTGGAAACTTTCTGTATCTATGCTACAAGCAGAGAATGTGTTTGTGTGTGTTTACGTGTCTGTGTGTGTCTGTGTGTGTGTGTGCGTGTGTGCATGCATGCATGGGCGCGCGTTCACCCCCAGAATAGATTTGGAAGGGTTTTCACTGAAGTAAGAGCTAGTGCCCAAAACAGAGAGAGACAAACTTACTTCGCAGGAGCAGGATTTGCTCTCCACCAGAACAGGGAGCTCTTTGAAGCACCAGCACTGCTGAGAGCTTTCCTAGGTGCTGAATTCCTCCACAGCCAGATGTCCTCTCTGCATGTACCAAGGGGAGTGTGCCAAGAAGGGGAATGCTCTGTTCCCTCGGAGAAGCCTCATTTTATAGGCTTTCATGACCCGTTTCTGCTTCAGAAACCAGGATCACCTTACAGTGGAGAAAGTCATTATCCCTTTGGGGGGGGGGGGAAATTGATCGCTTGCGAGTAACCCTTGGCTGGGCAAACAATTCACCCTTTCCAAAGCACAGCCAAATCCTCAAAGATGGAAGCAGACACGTGAAAGGGAAACTGGTAGCATTAAGTGATAATTGATAATACATCTTTTTGTCTTCTTCTGAATTGAGGACAATGAAGTACTGGAGAGCAGAAACACACTGATGCTGTTGCAGGATATCAGCAAGGAGTCCCAGAAGAACTTCCAGGCTTTTTTCACTTCCAATCGGTCTGAGTTTCTCAAGGTGCACTCCTATTCACATTTACCTGGAAGTAAATACCACTGTGTCCAATTGGGCGTACTCCCAGGAACGTCTGCGTAGGATTTTAGCCCATAATCTGCCCCTGAACTGCTCCACAAACACAAAATCCATCTTTGATGTCTTGGCACAATACCAATTTCCAGGGGGTTTCTGGGGTGACTTTTATTCATTTTTTTCATTTCAGGGGCAACTGTGGAGTTGGTGAACTGCCAGCCATCCAGGGACTTGTGTCAGAGGCCTGAGAGCTTCTTAGGGAAAAAATTGTAACAGGATCAATAAAAAACAGAGGCCTTTTCTAGTTAAGGAAAACAACATAAAATGCTATAGAAAAGGAAAATAAATGAATAAGTAAAATATGGCCTTCCACTATTTTTTTTAAAGGTTCCCCACTTCAGTTGGACATCAGTTGGGGCGAAATCCAAACATTTTTGCTTCACTTGTTTTTGATACAATTTGAAAGGACATTGCATGCCTGTTTAATTTGCCACAGAGAAGGAAACGGAACTCCATGCTCAATAAATCCCCTCCTTTTCTCTAGCAGAGCAGAAAGAAACCATTAAAGTAGCCCTCATGATGCGTTCTCCATGTCCAGTGATTGTATCCAATCATTCTAGGAAATCCTCAAGGTGGCTTTTCACATTTTATTTTCCATAAATACCCAGTTCTTCCTTAGTCATATGATTTCCCTCTCATTCTGTTCAGGATCACATGAAGGTAAGTTCAAGGTGTGCCCAATCTGTCCTTTAGCTTTTTCCTTTGAAAGCTGTGTCCAGATCCTGCCCTGGGCCCCTTCCCAAGTCTGGACTCCCTGGTACTCACAAACCAAGTGGGAGGCTCTGGGCAGTGAGTGGGGGCCTGCGGCCTCCCTCAGCCACCCGCCAGTTCAAGCAGAAGGCCAGAATTTCTGAGTGGGGGCTGCGGTTTTTGATCCCTCCCCATTGCATCGGGTACCGGGGGTGATACCCATGCCCATGTGTGGTCCTGGATGTTGAAGCAGGCCAGTGGCGCCCTGGGAGCAGGCTGGGCTGCTTGCCAGTGATGGCAACGGGCAGCACAGGGGCTCCCCCCGGCTGCCTGAGCTCTGCCGAAGGGCTTCTGCTCTTCTGTCTGTGCAACAGGGTCTGACGTGGGAGCAGGCAGCAGAGTGCCCAGTGAGCCAACAGGGTGACCCCTAGTCTCCAATGATATGCCCCTCAGGGCCGCAACCCTTTCCTCCCCAGCCAGGGACATCTCAGGTGGATTGGTGGGGGCTGCCTGAGGTGGCACAGGGCTGTGGCCTTCCGCTCTGCCAGACACCAAGTCTGAAATGTGTCCCTGAAATGTCAGGGACAAAGGAGCAGTGCTGTGGGCCCAGGAGCCTTTACGGAGCCCAAGAGGTGTGGAGCCAGACAAGGGGGGAGGAGACTTCCCTTATAAAAGCCAGAGAGGGCCAATGATGAAGGCAGTAGTGACCAGGCAGTGGAGGCGAGCAGAGGGCAACCTGTCCGAGAGCGAAAACAAGCCTTGTCATGATGGGAGAAGGAGCAGGGTGACGGAACCTCCTTCCTCTGCCATTGCCAGCTGAGGCCAAACTTGGAAGCTCCTGGAGCCCCCAATGGAGAGTCCATATGGGAGGGATTGGGTCAGGGGACCTGGCTTTGTCTGTATACTGCTTTGTCTATATGATGGAAGTGCAATCATCAGCCTTTCTAACCTCTTCCCCTATTACTTAATAGGCCTTGCTTGCCTATGGGGCATGTCTCATGTTCTTCTAGCTCTGTGAACTCATGGGGTCTGTCTCCTGGCATTTCTTCTTCTCTCATGTTAAGTATGTGGCACTCCAGGGACCCTAGCAAATAAAGCATTAGTTGAGACTTGTGCCCAATCATGCCTCGGTGCCTCCTGGTACCTATGTCCGGGGAACCTGGTGATGTGGAAATATCACCCCCCCCCCACAGCACTGCTTTCTTTTGCACCTGCCCACTGCATCTCTACCACTACTCAAATGACTCTCTTTCAGAGCTGTTGGCATGCCAGGGCCCAACTTCCAGAACTCACAACTTGGGGGAGAAGAGTTGCAAACAAAACCTGATGGCCTCCCCATCAGCCTTAGCAACCCACCACCTATGGCAGGTGCATCCCCAGTGCATTCATCACCATACTTTCATGTATGCCCCATTTCATATGTTCAACAGGAACTGGAGATAACCAGATGCAGGGGAGGAGCTATACAAGTCCCTCCCTACCACACACACAAATAGAACCTAACATGAAAGTCCGTTAGTGCCATTAGCACTAATGGGGATTGCCCCACTCCTCCTCAGGAGACAGGGTGCAGCTGCCATGCTCCTGATTGACTCATTTGAGCCAGGGGGCAGGGCTGAGCGGAACTGGTTGTGAGTCTCCCGCACTCCCTCATTCTGGCGGGGAGCAGCGACCCAAAGCAGATGTGTCTCAGGGAGCCTCTTTGATGCTCCCCCACCTGCTTCAGTTTAAAAGGCCCTTTGGCTTTGGCCAGAACCCGGAGATCCCTGCTGCGACGCATTGGTTTGGGGAGGGAACGAGTGATCAGTTGCAGTGCTCAGAAGCGCCACAGCTTTCCCATGAATGCTACTCAGGCCTCGACACGAGGCGCAGCGGTTGCGGAGGCGATGCACCATGCACAGGGAGCGTGGTGGCAGCCAGGCTCTGCAGAAGCGGCCAGTGGGAGGTCAAGAATTCCAGGCCTGGTTAACGCAGAGGGGTAGCAGGCTCATGAGATAGGGAGTACCCCCCTGTGCGACTTGCAGTTGGGCCCAATGCCCCCTTTCCCTCGTACGTTTCTGGCAACGCATGGCCAGGCTTGCAGGTCAATATTCACCCACTTTTTTCATTGAGGAGTTAAGCAAGGCAGTGTGCCTGCCCCCCATTCAACATTCTTGATGCGAGACACTGGGACACATAGCATTTCTGGGGGGTCAAAGTGGCTGGAAGGGCTATCACAACAGGGGGATATTAACTGTTGGGCAGTAGGGCCCTGTGTGACATGTGCACCAAACCCTCCCTCCATTTTTTGGCTGCAGCATAACTGAAAGGGACATAGAAAAGGGGGCTTAGTGGCAAAAAGGAAGCAAAAAACAGGGGGAAAGCCTCCAGGAAGGCTGCCCTCCCATCCCCAACCTCTTCATCTGGGAGGGAGGATTTGGCTGAAGCTAGGGCCCTTGTGGCCAGGATGGAGGCAATGCAGAAGGAAAAGACATTACACAAGGTGGGCCTGGGAGATGGGGTGGTGCATCAGGTGTTCCTCTCCCACTTCGGAGATCAAAAAGACAAGGGCGAGGTGCTAAACTTAATGATTTTCTTGCTTCCACGAAAAGAGCCAAGGTGGTTGTGGACAGTGACAGCTCAGATGATGAGCCTCCCCTGGCAAAAGCAGCACCAATGCACAGTAGCAAGAATGCTCTGCAGGTCAACAGGACACATGATAATTTACCAGCAGATGTGAGGGGTGAGTCTGCACAAACAGCACTGCAAGACATCACATCTATCTGGAATGAAGGCCAGATGCCTGGGTACCCCCAGGGAGGGCCATTTGCACATTATGGCACTGTGGGTTAGTGGCTGGGGCCGCAATGCAATGCAGGGCAAAACTGGCACGGTCAGTACTGGCCCATGGGCTGGTATCAGGGTCAGCACAACACTCAAGGTTATGGGCAGGTTACATTGGTATGTTCCCGCAAGTGGCACCCACAACTGGCTATCCTATTTACCCCCCCCTTTGGGGCAGCTGGTGGGCCAACAGGCTGTCATGGGTCCAGGGGGCTTGATTGCTGAGTCAGGTGAATGCCCCTAGATCTCTTATGGAGACATAGCCCTCCCACTGGGAGTGCATCTGGCCGTGTCAGTAAAAGAAAAGATCTGGTGAGGTGAATATAGTTTTGCAGATGCACCCTATCCAAGCAACTGAATTATTTAAATATCTTGACATTATCCACTAGGTTTTCCGAAACTACATGGGCCCGGCTGCATTAATTATGATGACCATTTTTGCCTGAGATTGGCACGTGGCCCATCCCTGGGCTGGAGAATATGCCAATGGGAGCTCTGGTCATAGCTGATAATGCCAAAACACCCCGTGTCTGCCTGCCCAAAACTTGGATGAGGAAAACACAGAGCAAAGAATGCACAGGGAGGGAATAAAAGGGGCAGAGCCCCTCCCCCACCCCTTCCTAGGGAAAAGGGGGCCAATGGAGATCAAACTGCCTCAATTATTAATTTTGTTAGAACGTTACCCATCCGTACAGCTGCCAAATATTTGGTGGATGGTTTCAAGCATGGTTTTTACATCCGAGCAGCACCGCCTCCAAGCTCCAACTGGGAGAAAAATATTCGCTCGGTTTTGGACATGGAGGATATGGTGCGCAATAAATTCAGGAGGTGTTAGCAGGTAGGGTAGCGGGCCCCTTTTCCACCTTCCCACTTAAAAATTTGCAGGTTTCTCCACTAGGCTTGGTCCCTAAGAAGGCACCAGGGGAAATCCATCTCATCCACCACCTATCCTTTCCCAAGGGTGGGTCAGTCAATGACTGGATTCCTCAGCATTTATGTTCAGTTAGATATACCTCCATTGATCAGGCTGTGGGCCTTTTCTGATGCTGCGGCAGTGGGACCTTTATGGCAAAGCCGATATCCAATCGGCTTTATGTTTGCTGCCGGTGCACCTATCAGATTTCTGCTTTTTGTGTTTTCATTTTGATGGTACATATTATGTTGACAGGGCCCTTCGTATGGAGCTTGCCATTTGCTGTTCAGTTTTTGAGAGTTTTAGTACATTTTCAATTTGGGCCCTCAGTTTTAGAGTGGGCGTTGGCTTTGTGGCACACTATCTCAATGATTTTTTGTTTATTGGCAAGGCGAATGATGGGGCATGTGCTGCCTTTGTGGCGGGCTTTACCCACCTCTGTAAAGACCTAGATGTTCCACTAGCGCACAAGATGTCTGAGGGCCCATCCAACAGATTGACCATTTTGGGCATTGAGCTCGACTCCGTGGCACAACAGAGCAGGCTGCCCACTAACAAAATCAACAAATGGAGCTGCTGAAGGGGGCAGTTGAATCATGTAACCTTACCCTAAAACAACTGCTATCCCTGGTGGACAATGTTAATTTTGCTTGCCAGGTGGTTGCCCAAGGCAGGGTTTTTCTTAGACATCTGTGTGATGCCACGGGGGAAGCCCAACAGCCACATCATCACATTAGAGTCACGGCCCCCATGCGCGAGTACCTGTGCATGTGGCTGAGGTTCTTAAACAATTTTAATGGTATTTCCTTCTGGAGAAGTGATGTGCTGCTGTAGGCTGAACTGCAGATTCAGTCTGATGCGGCTGCAGGGCATCGCTTTGGGGTCTATTTTTGCAGCCAGTGGTATGCTGCACCATGGCTCTTGGGGGGTGACAACGAAAGGCTTAATCAGTGTATGGCACTGTTTGTTTCTGACTTCAGGTGTCCAAAACAAATCAGAGACGCTGGGGAATTAAAGTGGTGCTGCGACAAGTGCCTACCCCCAACATGTGTCCTGTCTGTGCCATGGCCCACCACTTACAGCTAGCCCCCCCGGGGGCTGGGACGCTGTTCAGGCATGTTGATATGTTGCCTTAGACAATTTTTCAATTCAAGTTGTTATTTAAAAGAGCCATAAAGGAGCTGGGCCTACCTGTTGATGATTATGGGCTTCAGTAGTTCAGAATAGGGGCTGCCATGGTGGCGTTCTGCCTGGGCTTCACACAGTACAACATACAGCGCATTGGTAGGTGGCACTCTGGATCTTTTCGTTACTATGTCAGAGAGGGCTAAGACTGGCTCCTTTTCCATTGGATGGTGATAATGGTCTGTATAAGTTTGGGTCCCTCCTCTCCCCCTGGAGGAGCATCCCTGTTGGCTTTTGCCTTTCTGAGGGCTGGTGGCTCTGACTTTACCAGGATTCCTCGTTGGTCTCCCTATGTTTCTATTCAGTGGAGTTGTTGTTTGTGCCTCTTTTCTTACACTGTTTACTTGTTTTGAGAGGTCCGCGGTGGCCATCCTCCACTCAAGTTTTGATTTGTGGCCAGTCCATAATCTTCTGGGCCAGGAAACGGGCCTTGTCCACCAACATGGGCTCTCAACTAGGGCTCAGCAGTTTTGCCAGCATCAGTTGGGCGGCCCGCAGAGCCATGCATTGGGGACAGTTCCTGCCCATGCTGAGGGAATATGGCGAGACTCACCATCCTCCCCAGGTAACAGAAATACATCTAGGCGAGAAAGACCTGGGTCATGGGTCAACTAAGTCCTTGAGAGTCGAGGCCCATTTTCACACAGTTCTGAGATGGTGACCAGGGACTCGGTTCCTTTGGTCTGACCTCCTCCCCCATACGGCCTGGCGTGGAGTTAGGAGCATACGCAGGATAGATGTTACCAGAAAAGGTTTTAATGACATTTTAATAAAGGTTTTAATGCCGTTACACAGCATGCAGGCATTGTGTTCCATCATCCCGCCTTGTTCCGGAGCGACGGGGTGCACCTGTCACCTGTGGGCTCTGATATTTTCCTTATGGATTTGCAACAGAGTATCTTGTTTTTTCTGCAGGGTGGGGATGGTCAGGATAAGTGCTAGGCTGTCCTGCCCTGTGGCATGAAGTGTGTGGGGTATGGGTAGGTAGGGCATATCTGTGTACATCCAAGATGGCAAAGTTGAGGTGAGAGTCAGGATTGCTTGGATGATGCCTAACTGGCTGAAAGAGGCTGAGCTGTCAAACACCTGGATTGGATGGGCACGGCATGGCAGGATTCGTCCGTGGGCCAGGCCATCCCACTGTCTTGACCATTGGGGGTGACAACAAAAGGCTTAATCAGTGCATGGCACTGATGGTCGCCTGGAGTCAGATGTTTTCGCCCAAAGAGAAAAAGGGGACGGAGATGGCTAGGTCCATTTCCCCTATTGAGTCCCCGCACGCTGGTGGGGCTTAGTTACAGCATGGCCCCACCCTAACCCTGTTGAAGTATTTGTTGGCATTACAGGTAATCAAGCAGCCCTATTTAAATCCAAGCTACACTCCAGAGTATTTATTTGAGGGATGCGTGGGTAATCTCCATGTGAGTGCCCACTTATGTGGACCATTGGTTCATGGAGTTTCTCCTCCTACAGGTAGGGCTAGAATAATACAGGCTGGATGTCCCAGGGTGCAACCTGAATCTGGAGTTAGGCCAGCACAGTTAGACCAGCAAAGTTTGGCTGGGACCAGGGCCACCATAAAGCGTGTTTGGACCACTCTCAGAGTTAGGGAGGATGCACATTTCTGCATAATATTACCCTTTGGACAAGAATTTTTTTAGTTATATTAGAAATTTTGATATTATTTGTTTACAGGAAACCTGGTGACAGGAATCAATCCCATTAAATGGTTATGACTCTTTCTCCGTGTCAGCATTTAAGACAAACAATAGAGGGCAGGCCCAAGCTGGCCTGGTCACACTGACAGCTTCACGCCTTAGACCAACCCTCCTAGCTACACAAAGTGCCAATGATAGTCTCCTGGCAGTGAAATTAGTTTTAGACAACAAACCAGTTGTGGTTGTTAATGTGTATATTCCCCCTTGTCCCAGTAATCAAACCTGTGTTAAACAGTGGGATCAATTTATTGCCTTTACATCTGAACTTGAGAACCAAATGCCCTCTGCTGGGTTGCTAAAATTGGGTGACTTAAATTCCAGGGTGGGTTGTGACCAACATCTATTTTACAGAGCACTAGATACACCCTTTCTCCCTTTGTGTTCCTTTCCTAGGCACTCGAGAGATGTAACTGTCAATTTGGCAGGCCTATCTTTGGCTTTATTCGGTTTTCGTTTTAACTGTATTTGGCAGAATGGGCTACTAGAATTTAAGGAGGCCTCAGAATACACATTTATTTCTCCACATGGATGTAGCGTAATTGATTATATTTTGATCTCACTGCCATTGAATCAATTTGTGCTGGATTTTCAGGTTGGTGATCACGGGGACAGTGACCATCTCCTGCTGATTCCCCTTCTTGATTTTGACACCTCTAGATTTATACAAGGAGGCCCCGCTGGCAGATTACAATAAGCTACCCAAGATAGTTTGGAACACTTCCACTGCAGCCGAGGCGAGTCAGATATTGAACTTGCTGTTTTGTGTTGGCTGCAGGAATACTCTTCTTTCATCTCAGGAAGGCTTTGCTGCAATCGACTCTTTTGAGAAGCTAATTTTCCATCTAGCCATCAAACTGGGGCATAAAGGTAGGACACCTAAAACCGCATCCCCAGTCTCTAATAGAACTTGGCTTAATAATGATTGCAGGTTGATGAAAGAGTCGTTTGCAATGCCTTGTGCAATGCCTTTTGCAGCAAAGCACAAAGAGCACAGGAAGAGAACCAATGACCTGGGTGTAAAGAACTAGCCACGGAGAGGTTTTAAGTTTCTTTTGCATGGCTGTAGCAAAGCGACAGGGGTGCCTTGACAGGGGTGCAAGGTTTCTAGGAAGTCCATGCACTTAACACAAACTTTTGCTAAGTACCGGAACTTCAGATCTTGCCATGGCTAGCCGTGAGTACAGCCAAACTTTATGTCAATAGGAATCCTGCTAAAACGCTGTAATTTTATTACGTTCTCAGAAAAAATTAATCTTCATTATTATGGGTATAGTCTGGAACAGATATAGTACTTTTGGTAAGATATTCATCTTAATTGTCGCTATTCTCCCAAGAAATGACAGCTGTAGTTTATTCCATCTTTCAAGATCATTTGAAATTTCTTTCAAAAGTTTTAAATAGTTATCCTCCATCAAAGTACTATTTTTATTTGAAATCTTTATACCCAAATAGTCTGTTTTTTGTGTTAGTTGTAATCCCCATTTCTTCAAGTCTTGTTTTTCTACATCTTTAACATTCTTCAACATCAATTTAGTTTTTTCAAAATTAATCTTCATAGCTCCGTATTCGCTTAAGTCTTCTAATACAAATCTTAAAGAGTCTTGAGGGTCCTCCAAAATAAATACTACATCATCTGTGTAAGCCTGTACTTTGAACTCTTCGCCTTGTAATTTTAAACCTTTAATTCTCTCATCTTTTCTTATCAATGTCATAAGCATTTCTAATGTCAAAATAAAAAGTAATGGTGATAAAGGAAAACCTTGTCTAATCCCTTGTTGAATCTGAAACTCATCAGATAGATCTCCATTAATCTTAATTGTTGCCGATTGTTTAGAGTAGATCTTTTTTATTGCTGACATAAATTTTGGACCAAATCCAATCTGGTCCATTTGTTTAAGCATAAACCTCCAATTAACATTATCAAATGCTTTTTGAGCACCCAAAAATATCAGACCTAATTTTCGAGTCGAATGTCTCTCATAATATTCCACAATATTGATTACTGTTCTCAGATTCTTCTTAATTTGTCTACCTGGTAAAAAAATCCAGATTGGTCTTGATGAATTATCTCATTTAATATCTTCTTTAATCTTGTAGCCAGAATCGTAGTAAAAATCTTATAATCAACATTTAACAGAGATATAGGTCTATAATTTTTAATTTCATTTCGATCCGTCTGTGCTTTGTGTATCAATGTTATTGTGGCCTCCCTCCAAGATTCTGGTATATCTCCCGAATTCCAAATATCTTCTATCAATCTTTTAAATGGTAACAACAAGATTTCCTCCATCTTTTTATAATATTCAGCCGTAATTCCATCTGGACCAGGAGCTTTGGATGTTTTTTGTTTTTTAAGCGCCTCTACAATTTCGGACATTGATATTTGAGCTTCCAAAGCTTCTTTTTGGTTATCTGACAAATTCAATCTGTTATTTCTTTGAATATAATCATCTTGCAATATCATGTTAATTTCTTTCTTTTCATACACATTTTTATAAAACCGTTCAGTAATATTATATATTCCTTTAATAAAGTTTTTTATGTCCATTTTCATCTCAGGCTCTTTATTAAATTCTTTTGTCTTTCCTTCTTTAATTTATATGCCAACCATCTCCCTGGTTTGTTGGCATTTTCAAAAAAAAATTTGTTTTACTATTTTAAGTTTCCTTTCTAACTCTTCTATTTGCATCACATTAATTTCATGTTGTAATTTTTTAATTCTTTGTCTCGTCTTGGAGTTGGTTGGATTCTCTTGAGAATTTTCCTCTTCTTTTTTTAATTTTTGACACAAATCTGTCAGTTTCTTTCGTTGATTGACTCTTTGTTTTCTTGCTTCCCTAATGGCCAAACCTCTGAAAAAAGCCTTACTTGCATCCCAAACATTCTGAATTATAGTCTCTTCTTGCATATTCGATTTAAAAAACCACTCCATCTCATTTTTAATAGTTTCTGCACACTAGGAATTATCCAACAAGGTTGAATTCAAAGTCCATCTCCATCTTCCTCTTGTTCTATTAAACCCAAATAAAATTGGATTATGGTCTGCAAATGTATTTGGTAAAATTTCAGCTTCCAATTGTCTATCTGCCCTTGAAGCCGAAATCCAACACATATCAATCCTGGACCATGAGCTGTGTCTTGCAGAATAATAAGTAAATTCTTTTTTCTGAGGGTTTAATGTTCTCCAAATATCGATTAAGTTAAATTCATCACTCATTTCCAAAAAAGAGTTTGGGAGTGTGCCACCTTTCTTGATACTCCTATTTGATTTCCTATCCACTTTTCTATCAAAAACAGAGTTAAAATCTCCCATCAGTAAAATTTCCATTTGATCGAATTCTAATAATTTCCGGTGGATCAATTTGAAAAATTTATCCTGTTTCTCATTCGGTGCATACAAATTAACTACCAACAATTTTCTATTATCAACCTGGATTTGCACCATAAGAATTCTTCCATCTTCTGAACACCATCGAAATTCTGGTTGTAAATTAGATCGTAGAAAGGTTGCCACTCCTTTCTTCCTTTTGGTTGAGTCTAAATCTGTGAAAAGCACACCAAGTTTAGGGTTTTCCAAATATTTACTTTGATGTTTCCGTATATGAACTTCTTGTAAACATACAACATCCAAATTTAACTTTTTCAGCTGATTAAATATTTTCTTGCATTTAAATGGCGAATTCATCCGATTAACATTCAATGAAAGGAATTTCAGATGTTTATCTGCCATTGTAGTATAGTTTTAAATTAAATTTTGGATTTTTTCCCTTTCTTCTCCTTCTGAATCCTTGTCATTGTCCTCGTAGTCGCCCTAGTTTCTCTTAATCCTGTCGCACCTCGATCTGTATCTGAAGCCTCTTCTTGAGACTCTCCACTTCCAGTTTTTTGAGCTTGTTGGTCTTCGCCACTCTCCTCTGAGCTTTCTGGTTGTTCTTGTGAAGCTTGTGTAGCAAGGGTTGAGTCCTTCTTTCCTTCATATGACTTAGCCATATCTTCCAGATCTTGCCCATATTTATCCATAAATTGTTCCAGTTTGAATATTGAATTAATATTTTGGCATCTGGTTTTGTATATAAATACAAGCCCCTCAGGTAGGTTCCATCTGTATTTAATATTAGTTCTCCTTAAAAGAGTCGCCAATTCCTTATATGGAAATCTCTTCCTCCTCACCTGAAACGGTATTTCTCTCAAAACAAGAATTTTGGACCCTTCCACCACTCTTTCCTGTTTTTCAAGCTGCATCAAAACTTCATCTCTCAATCTGCGTCTGATATATCTTATCATAATTTCTCTTGGTCTCTTGTTCCTTCTTGCGAAGCTCGATTCAACTCTGTAAATCACGACTATCCCGTCTTTTAAAATGTTTTCTGTTAATCCAGTTTCTTGTACCAGCCAATCCAGTATTTTCTCATAAGTCTGTTCCTGAGAAGAATCCAGAAAATTCTGCAATCTCAGTTTAAGGGAGGCCCGTTCCATCTCTTGTCTAAGGTGACTTGACTCCAAATCTCGAAATTCCGCCCTTAAATCACCTACATCTTTCTCCACTCCCTGTAAATCCTCTTTAATTTTTTCCCGAACTTTTGAGGCTTCTTTGACTTTGTTGGGATGTGATTTTGAACACTGGTATAAATTTGCAAGTTGAAATGAGTTAGCAACTAAGCTTTTAGGCGGGAACCTGATCATGTGATATGTACAGGTAAATGTTGCAATTCTGTATGGGCTTTAACTGGACTGTGTGTCAGTTAGTCTGTGTTAGTCTGTTAGGAGCTGTCTTTGGAGAGAGATGTGTGGAGAGAGAGAGAGAGAGCTGGATATGATTTCTGAAAGCTGTTCTATGTAAATATGTTCTAAAATACAAAGTTATATTTAGAACAAGTCTCTGCATCTTTATTTGGACGAACCTAAGGGTCACTCAACGTGTCCACCCCTAACGCCGCCTTTCCTTCAGGATATGGGCCCAGCAGGCCGTTAGAAGGACATCGAGTTGACCAGCAGTGACCAGTTCCAGGTTGGAGGAAGCTGAGATGAGGAAGAAGAATCTTGTGAGGTCAGCATGCAGACCAACGTCAGCATGGTGAGTTTTCCCTTGACCTGTCTGTCAGGGAACAACTACATGGCCTGGAGCACAAAGATAGAAATGTTCCTGTGTTGAGAACACCTGTGGACCATCGTCCAAGACCCTCCAGATCAGTATGACGAGGCAAAGTCCAGACAGGATGAGAGGGCTCTGGCCACGTTGATACTGTCCCTGGAGGATGACCAACTGGTGCACGTGAGAGGGATAAAGACAGCCCATGAGTGTTGGAGGACTTTGAGAAGTCTGTACGTGCAGGACACAATGAGTTCCAAGATCATGTTGTCCAGAAAGTTGTACAGAGCATGGCTTCAACCAGGAGGCAGCATGAAAGAACACCTGCAGTTTGTGAGGCAGACGTTCCAAGAGCTGGAGGAGAAAGGAATGAGCTTTCTAGAGCCACAAAGGGCTTGTATATTGCTGAGCTCCCTGGACTCTAGTTACGATACATTTGTGCTCACTCTGGAGGCGATGCCAGAGAGTGAACTGACCGTAGCATTCCTGACCGGGCATTTGTTGGAGGAAGAGGAGAAAAGGTCAGAGAATTTGAAGATTAGAGCCAGCAGCAGCAGCAGCAGCAGCCCAGCAACAAACAGGATCCAGAGCACTGAAAAGAAAAGCTCAAGTGTGCATTTCATCAAAAGGTGTTTCAGATGTGGATCCGAGAATCATTTGCAATGTGACTGCACACAAGAAAGACCCCCAAGACAGAAAGGATCAGACTCATGGAGGGGCAAGGAAGAAGCGAAAGTCTCCGTGGTCAAGATGACCGAAGACAGTGATCAACAGACTTGGCTAGTGGACTCTGGTGCTAGCCAGCATGTTGCTATTGACCCTGCTTTGTTCACTAAGCTGGTGCCTACACCAAAAGCCCATGTCAGTTTGGCTAACAGTGTGTGCACCTCAGTGAAGGGCCAGGGAGAAATTTTTATGCCTTCCCTGGGTGAGTCTATTAAAGGAGTTCTTTGTGTTCCAGAACTGCAACACAATCTACTCAGTGTTTCTTACCTTTGCAAGCAAGGGTACAAGGTACAATTTGAAGGCAATGTGTGCAACATTATGAGGGGCAATGATGTGTGTGTGCAAGGTGAAGAAAATGATAACTTATACATGTTGCAAGATGTTCCTAAAAGCAATGCAACTCAGGAGTGTATGAGTGTGTTTGCAAACACCCCTGAGCACCATTGTATCCACTTGTGGCACCGGCGATTAGGACATTCTGGATTTGCAGCACTGAAAAGAACAATTGAATGTGCACAAAATTTAAATTTGAAAAAGTGCAACAATTATTTGGACTGTGCAACTTGCAAAGTAGCAAAATCTGTTGCATACCCTGTAAGTAAGAAAAGTGAAAGAAATACTGGAAGGTGTTTTCAATTGGTTCATGCAGACCTGATAGGGCCTTTGAGCAAATCCATGGGAGGTGCAAGATACATTTTAACTATAGTTGAAGTTCCCCTAGAATTGAGAACTGCTCCCTCTTTGTTTACATTTCGGCGGGGGCTGAAGACCTTTTTATTCCAAAAAGCTTTTAACTGTTGACAGGATGGCTGGCGGGTTATTATGATCCACAGGGTTTGTTTTTTAAAATTGTTTTTAAATTGTTTGTGTTTTTAATCTTGATTGCTATTGTTTAATACTGTTTTTAACTGTTTTAATGTTAATTTGTTATACTGTATTTTTAATATATATATATATATTGTAATGCCGCCTTGGGTGCCTCCGGGCACAAAAGGCAGGGTAAAAATCTAATAATAAATAAATAAATAAATAAATAAATAAATAAATAAATAAATAAATAAATAAATAAATAAAATAGTTGATGATTTTTCAAGATATGGTTTTGTTTATTTAATGAAGAGCAAGGATGAGACCTTTATTAAGTTCAAACAATGGGTAAATTTGGCAGAGAGGAGGTACAATCAAAAGGTTGGTGCTCTGCAGACAGACAGAGGAACAGAATTCCTGTCTAATTCCTTCCAAGGTTGGCTGAGGCAGAAAGGCATTCAGCACCATAAAACTAACCCATATACGCCTGCAGAAAATGGGGTAGCTGAAAGGAGAAACAGAACCCTGCAAGTGATGCAAAGTTCCTTGCTGGCTGATTCAGGGCTTAGCAGAATATATTGGGGAGAGGCAACCCTGACTGCGAATTCTTTGATTAATAGATTGTGGACCTCAGCTTTAGGTAAAATTCCTTATTATGTTTTGTATGGGCGACAGCCTTCCCTAGCCCATCTCAGAATTTTTGGTTCCAGTGCTTATGTCCATATCCCAAATCTATTAGATGAAAAGGTCAAGTCAAAGCTAGGAAGATGATTTTTCTGGGCTATGAAGCTGGGGGAAAAAGTTACCGCTTCACTGAACCTGGATCAGGCAGAATCACATTCTCAAGCTCTGCAAATTTCATCGAGCAGAATTGGGAAAGAGTGAAGGATTATCCAGTGTGTTTGCCAGAACGTTCTAGTGCCCAGACACAGCAGCCAGTGTTACCACAGCAAAAGGCTGAATCTAGCAATGAAGCACAGAATCTGGATAATGATGAAAAAGACAATTTGGATCTTCCTATTATTGTAAATAGCCAAGAAAATGAAGGTGAGCAAATAGAGCTACCTGTGACTCCTAGAAGATCTGAAAGATTTAACAAAGGTGTGCCACCAGAATGTTATTCACCTGCTTCTGTGTGCCAGGTAACATGTGAGCCACAGAGCTATGGTGAAATGTTAATGCAATCCATGATGGACAATAAAGTGTTTGTGAGGTGCCAGTTACCACCTGGGAAGAAAGTTTTGTATGATGGTAATTTGCAGCACAAGTCAAGACAAGGCTGACATCATGACAAGGGCATTTGGAACGGTTAAGCACAATGTTATGTGCGAGTTGCTGGGAATGTCAGATGATGTGTAAAGTTTAAATTTATAGTTATGTATGTACTGTGTGTAATGTACATGTATATCATTTCAACTTGAAATTTGGAGGGGTGTTGGGATGTGATTTTGAACACTGGTATAAATTGGCAAGTTGAAATGAGTTAGCAACTAAGCTTTTAGGTGGGAACCTGATCATGTGATATGTACAGGTAAATGTTGCAATTCTGTATGGGCTTTAACTGGACTTTGTGTCAGTTAGTCTGTGTTAGTGTGTTAGGAGCTGTCTTTGGAGAGAGATGTGTGGAGAGAGAGAGAGAGAGAGCTGGATATGATTTCTGAAAGCTGTTCTATGTAAATATGTTCTAAAATACAAAGTTATATTTAGAACAAGTCTCCGCATCTTTATTTGGACGAACCTAAGGGTCACTCAACGTGTCCACCCCTAACGCCGCCTTTCCTTCAGACTTCCTGTGAAATTTTAGAAATATGTTATTGCATTTTCTCAAGCTTCTGGTCAGAGCTATCCATTCTTGCCATAAATCTTGCATCCAAATTTTTCATCTGTTCCAAAATCATCACCAAAGGGTCGGTTTGACTATCTCTTCTTTGATCAGATTGTCTAAGATCTGTTCTTAACGCTGCCATTGTTTGGGTTGAAGCCGGTGATGGGGTCTTTATAGCTGACTTACTTGTGTCCTTCCTGTCCCTAGGATTCATTTTTTTAATTTATAAAAATTTATCAATTGTTTTATACTCAAAATATATAACTTTAGAATTTCTAAAATCTCTTCATTCAGTTGAAAGTATAATCCCTTAAAGTCCTTTCATTCAATTAGCTGTTTACAATATATCTGGCTTAACAGTATCCCTTCTCAAATTCAGATCTACGTCTTCTCCCCTCAATATAAAAGGACACGTCAGTGCTGTCTCAATAGCCACTTACAACATCAATTCAACTGACATATACTACTCTCAAGATCTTCTTCCACAGCACTGACAGATCTTCTTTGGAAGAGGGGTATCTTCCCGCTGCAGAGACCTGTCAATCCCAGGGGCAAGGATGTTAAATATACAATGAGTCCCCCCTCAGTTAATTCTTGCACCCACAAATTAATTAATTAGAAAAATTTCAAATACAGTAGTTCTTTTTAAAATCCAATTTTACATAGTCCACCTGTTTATAATACAGCTTCAAAAGTCCAAACCTCCCAGATCACTCTGAAATAAGTCAAATAGTCCCACACAGCACTCCAGAGACACTTAGAGATCCTTACGCCTTTGTCCTTCAAACCGGAGTTCCATACAGCATGCAGAGAGAAGGAAGAGAGACAAGCACAAACACAATGCAACGCCTCAAAAATTTAAAAGATTCAACCTTACTTCACTCAATATCTTATAGTCCAACTTCTTTTTTCAGCTGTCTGCCAATTTTCAAGTTCAGATCATACTCCAGTGATCCAGAATCCAACTAAAATCAATCAAATAGTCCCTCCTGGTTGTGATCCCGCATAGTAATCCAAATCATCAAGCAAGTAAACTGGCGTAGTAGTCACAGTCAGCTCCAAAATACTCCCATTTAATCGGCTTAGGATTTCAGACAAAATAGTTCCTTCTAAAATCCAATTGAACTTGCTGTTTTGTGTTGGCTGCAGGAATACTCTTCTTTCATCTCAGGAAGGCTTTGCTGCAATTGACTCTTTTGAGAAGCTAATTTTCCATCTAGCCATCAAACTGGGGCATAAAGGTAGGACACCTAAAACCGCATCCCCAGTCTCTAATAGAACTTGGCTTAATAATGATTGCAGGTTGATGAAAGAGTCGTTTGCAATGCCTTGTGCAATGCCTTTTGCAGCAAAGCACAAAGAGCACAGGAAGAGAACCAATGACCTGGGTGTAAAGAACTAGCCACAGAGAGGTTTTAAGTTTCTTTTGCATGGCTGTAGCAAAGCGACAGGGGTGCCTTGACAGGGGTGCAAGGTTTCTAGAAAGTCCATGCACTTAACACAAACTTTTGCTAAGTACCGGAACTTCAGATCTTGCCATGGCTAGCCGTGAGTACAGCCAAACTTTATGTCAATAAGAATCCTGCTAAAACGCCACCAGCTCCAATTACACACTGACTCAAGCCTAGTGGAGTAGCTAGGCTGAGTTAACCAGCATTCAAGGTATTCCCAATACCCCAGCCTCACTTAACCCAGAAGTAGTAGCTTGGGAAACCGTAGACAAAAAGATCTCCAGCAGTTCCGATTGCAACAGCAATGGGCCAGAGGGCGGCCTGGATTTAGCCAGTACCATGAATAACTTTGCCCCCAAAATAACGTACTCACAGTCAAGCAAATAAACTTGACAAGACTTTATTAAAAGAACATGTTAGTTGGTGACATGGCCTGAAGGAAAACATAAATGAGATATAACACATAATATAACCATTAAAATCTGACTGACTGAGGCTTCTGACTGACTGACCATTAAAAAAAAACAAGAAAACTAAGCTTCTACTCTTTTATTGAGACTAACATTGCTTAACATGCTAAATTGCCAACAGATATTACCTATGTTGCATTGTTGAAATCAAGCAAGCCTCTCTCTCTCTCCTTCTCAGCAACAACTGAGCCATCTCCTGGAACAGCCAGAAAATGCTGAACAGCTAACAAGGCTGATGGTCGATTTTTATAGCCCTTAGAATCTTACTTTCCAATTAGGGGCTAATTGCCTTTGCCTGGTAACAGCGGAGAAGTCACAGGTGATGAGTTACAGCTGCAAAGGAATTTAGGAGGAGGCAGCTGGCACCACAATGTCCTTGAATCTATTGCCCCACGGAACCTCCCAAAAACTTACCTAGGCTAACTGATAAGGATTAAGGATTCCTGTCAATTTGATTTCATACTGTGGCCTGTTCTAACTCACTGCCTACCCAAGATGGACTCTATATCTTAAAAATGGAGTCAGGCCTTTAAAGTGGCGTTAGGCCGATAGTTTATTCCAGCTTGTCGTTTACACCAGGAACCAAAAGTGAGTATAAATTTTGAACACTCAAAATCAAGGGTGTAGCGTGTCAACCCTGTGCCAAAGTGACAACCCTCCCACGTGTAACACCATGATGCCCCTCCCTCATCATGACCTTACACACAGGATGCTGCTGCCGTGGCCCATGGGATTTCAAAATTACCCAGGCTGCGGCAGGAAGCATTCCAGGCTCTCCCACCTTCCAGGTGCTCCATTTTTTCACACAATTGTTATTACATAATGACGCTCTTCCCTTCCACTCTTTGGAACATGTGAAAATCAGGTAAAATATGGGTCTCAGTCTTAGGGCAGAGGTAGGCCATTTGGTACACTACGGGGCATTGGGGCTGCAATGCTGGTGTTTGAGCCCCAGAGAATTGGGCTGTTAGTGTCTGTGTCTGGTCCAATGTCCCTGTTTCGGCAATAACAACAACTTCACAACACCATCAATATAATCATCCAGTGAACAATTTTACAACACAAAAAAGAAAAAAGTAATGGATTAATCATTTCAATGAGGGTTTTTTTTGAAAAATCGATCTGTACATATTCACATTAAGGAGTGTAGCCAGATTGCAATTAATCTATTGAAGTACTGAAGAATAACAGTATACTTCCTGCCTTCAATCTTCTAGCTTTCTCTTTCACAGACTGATTGTGGCTGATTCCAAACTGTTTCCCGCCTAGAAGTTTCATGTTCCATTTCATCTGCATGCTTTCTCCAGAGTAAAGACAGTTTGCTCACTCACCACACATGGGAGAAGCCACCAAGTTGCTAAAGGGCTTTATGAAAGTCTAGAAAACAGGAGCAGAGCCACAGACATTGCACAGATAGTTGAACTAACAGACATGAACAACCTTTAAGGAAAAAGTGTCAAGGGACACCGGCAACCAGGGAAGCAGGCGTAGCAGGAGTGGAGCTGCTGCGGTTTAAACTTTTTGGACTTGTTCCTGGCTAATTTACAATAACAATGTTGCCTATTTCTGGGAAAAAGAGACCAAGACCAAAAACCAGTCCGTCATCTAAGAAGATTAACGCTGAGAAGATTAAAGCCGAGAAGATAAAGACGAAGAAGAAAAAATCAAGAAAGAACTGCCAGAACAAACACACATCGAGCTTTACCTCCCCCCTTCTAAGTCCAGACAGACTTCACAATCTTCTCCGAGCTCTAAGGGGGTCAGAAATACTTCGGACAGTTTGCTTTCCTTTGTGGATGAAGTTCAACCAAATGTAGTCCAGAATGTTTGTATATCTTCAGGTTGTTTGGAGCAAACAAGGGATAGAGATAATACTACAACTAGTCTCCCGCTCAGCCCTCGTGAGTCTAATATTGAAGAGGAATGCCTTTTAAATGGGACAACATCTAATAATATCTTTCAAAAACCTAGTGATGCGTGTCTCATATCTGCCCACACTCTTTTGCTTATTTTGGGAAGGCTAAATAACTTTGAAGAGAAATTGCAAACAATTTTACAAAAAGTGACACAGCTGCTGCCTAACGATTCCGCTTTAAAAGCTAATGAGAGTGGTGTAGACTCTTCATTCCCAGCACCTGGTAAATTGAGAAAGGCAACTAGGAGCAAAGTGGAACAGGCCAGTCAACCTTTTCATGATAACCTCCAGCTGGTCTGGTTAGCTATGGATATTGTGCTAAATATTCCCAGAAAAGATGCACACTTATGGACTAATAAACAGCGAATTGTCCAGTCATTATCACAGATTTTAAAGCAGAATATCAAAATGGCCGACTTGCAGAAGTTTTTCTTTCTTCCCTCCAGCAATCCTAGAAAGGATCGGTATGGGAGATTTGTCAGATATGATCATAAGAGACTATACTTGTCTTTTACCTCGGAGAAATTACTGAGGGAAATTTTAAAATCTAAACCATTGCTGGAGACTTTAGGCATTCAAATACAAAGAACTTTCAGTCAACTGAACCATCATATGAAATTTAAAATGAAACCATCTATGGTAAGAAAGCCTTTATCTCCATGTAACCTCAAACAGGCTAATCCTGGTGCCTTAGGGACGGAAAAAGGATCTAACCTAAACTGTTCAAGTTCAGAGGACCCATCTTTTGAGGACCCACAATTGGAATTGGAATCTTTTTCGAGGGATAGATTGGGTGAGATTGTTGACTTGGTCAAAAAAGCTTTTTCGGACCACACGTCACCATTGACATCTTTGGGTAAGGGGGGGAATGACCTCAAGTGGCCATCATTGGGAGTAGCTGAATATGGAATCCAAGAGACCATCTCAAACCTCAATAAATCCAGCAGTGCCCTCTCTCCTTCTGGTTCATCAGGTGATCATTTTAGGAATTCTAACACTAGACTGGATATTGACTCAATCTTCAAGGCTAATTCATGGGAGCTGCCAATTAGCCACAAACCTTTGGCTAGGCAGGTCCAGAAAGATTCCCCTCAGAGGGATCTTAACCAGAGTATACTACCTTTAGAGCCCTTGCCAAGCCTCTTAGCAAAGGCAGCCTCGGATTTGAGACCAGGGGCCTTGTTCTTGAATGACCCCCATTTTTCTAAATTCACAAAGGTGTTGATTCCAACAGCCTTTGATGAGGTTAGATCAGACTGGGAATCACAGATGGTTGTCGACCCCATAAAAATGAACCAGTTGGATACTAACACATCCGAAACAAGAGGAGCACTTTCCAGTCAAGATATACATGAAAAAATTGCATCAAATACACTAAATGACTGACTACCCTCATTTAGTGGCATAATGAAGTCGAGGGCTTGTTTACAAAACTCAGATAATCATCTAACAATGCTCTTGTGGAACATAGCTGGCTGGAAAAGCAAAGCCAAAAATAAGGAGGTCTTAGGTTGTTTGTCCCAATTTGACATAATTTTGCTTCAAGAAACTTGGTCTCTTGAACCCGTAAATATTGGAGGATATAAGGCATTTGATTTGTTGGCCAGGAAGATGCATAGAAAGGGATGCCCTATGGCAGGCTTAACAACGCTAGTTAAAACAGAACTCAAATCTGAATTTATTTCATCACATCAGGGCGCTGGCATTATGCTAGCAACTAAATTGTTAGTAAATAACACTCAGCTTGTTATAATAAATGCGTACTTACCACCGGATCCGGCCGCAGTTGATCGTATAGCACAATGGGAACAGCTATCTGATTTTATTGAAATGCTTGTGAGGAAACATCCCCACGCCTTTCTCCTTATTGGAGCGGATCTGAATGCGAGAGTGGGGGCAAAGATTGAAGTAATAAGCTCCAATTTTGCCAAAAACAGGGAGTCATCACTGCCTCAATGTTATGCACTTCCGAGAACATCCAAAGATAATTGTTTGAATTTGGCCGGCAGGTCATTAATTAGAATGAGTCTGCAACATGATATGATCTGGTTAAATGGACTGCGCAAATTTAATTCTGCGTCGGAATTTACTCATGTGTCACCAATTGGTTGCAGTGTAGTGGACTACGTGCTGATTTCTGTGGGCCTATTTCCATCTGTACTTGATTTTGAGATCTCAGACTTCAAACTAAGTGACCATCTACCATTGCTCCTCAAGCTACAACTGGAGGGTATGAAAAGACCTTCTTCATCGAGTAATTTGGGGAAGGATCAATCTCTAACCAAGTTTGTTTGGAAGGAGTCATCCCTCCAGGAAATTCACCATCTCCTGGACAAGCCATTAGGAAGAGAAATGAGATCCAACATCTACTTAGGAAATGATCCCAGTACAATAATCGCTACCTATGACAATCTTGTTCAACACATAGTCTTAAATTTAAAGCAGCCCCCTAAAACGGACATTACTGGCACTGGCCCAGCTGCTCGGGGCTGGTTCGACGCAGAATGCCAAATTGCAAAACAACAACTAAGAGAAGCCTTTTTGTGCTTCAGAACATTAAATACGAAAGATACCTTAAAACGCTACTTCTTAGCCAGAAAACAATTTGTGGACAGGATCAACATCAAGAAAAGGCTATTCATGCATAACCAATGGCATAAACTCTTTCAAGCCGCTGTGCAGAACAACACTAGAGCATTTTGGAAGCTAGTATCCCCTACATTTAGGAATGAGATCTCGGAGCCCTTCTGTATTTCCAGCCATCTCTGGGTGCAACATTTCCTGGCTTTATTTTTTGATCAGTCTGTTCGGAATTCCATCGACCCAAAACCTTCAGAATCTAACAATCTAAAGGAGCTTCAAATCCCTCTTGATCTTATTCAGGAGGCAATTTTGTCGCTAAAGTCTGGGAAAGCACCCGGGCCAGACGCAATTAGTGCGGAATGGCTGAAGGCAGACCACATTTGGTGGTCCCAAATTCTTTATGTCCTGTTCTCCACTGCAATTCGCAGCGGGCAAGTTCCTACCAATTGGCGTAAAGCCATTATCGTCCCTATCTATAAAAAAGGGGACCCTAACATCACAGGGAACTATAGACCAATAAGTCTACTATTGCTACCAGGGAAAATCTATGCGAAATGCCTTCTTTTTCACCTCTTACAATGGATTGATCAACATAGGATATTGGGAATCGAACAGGCAGGTTTTAGAAAAGGAAGATCTACCATAGACCATGCTATTGTATTATCCCACCTCATCTCTAAATATACGGCCAAGCCAAAATCGAAATTATTTGCTGCATTTTTAGATCTCAAGGTGGCCTTTGACAGCGTAAACAGAGAACTTTTATGGGAAAAATTGGAGGCCATGCATATTGAGGAAATCCTGCTCAGGCCTATTCAGAGTCTTTATAGCAACACGTCCTGTCAAATTAGACTGTCCCAGGATGGAAGACTCTCAGAAGAAATACCCACAAACAAGGGAGTTAAACAGGGATGCATATTAGCAGCGACCCTGTTTAACCTATTTTTAAACGATCTAGCGGCATGTCTTGAACAAACTGAGGGTCATCTCCCTAAACTTGGTACGAAGAAAATCTCGCTTCTGTTTTATGCAGATGATGCGGTTCTTTTATCTCAAACTCAGCGAGGCCTACGCAAACTGATTACCAGATGCTTATCTTACCTTTCATCTAACAAATTGCAGCTAAATTTTAAGAAATCCAAGGTTGTTGTATTTGCTAAAACCTGGTCGCCATATAGCTGGATTTTTGATGGGGAGAGTATAGAACAGGTGAAAACGTATAAATATCTGGGTATCCATTTTTCATATAAATTCTCTTGGATACATCAGAGAGATGCAGCGGTTAACTCAGCTAGATCATCTGCCCTAGCCATTCTCAGATTTTTTTTATGGCAAAGGGGGCCAGTATATTCCAGCGGCCATAAAAGTCTTCAAAACTAAAACCATCCCCCAAATTCTTTATGGCATACCTGTTTGGATGAAAGCGTTTAACTGCGATCTGGAACGTTTACAGGCGTCCTTTTTAAGGAAGATCTTAGGCCTCCCTAACTGCGTACCATATGCCGCACTATGCCTGGAGTCAGGACAGTCAACGATAGAGACTTTAGCGTGGCTATGCGTGTCTAGATTTTGGCTCAAATTTTACTTCAATGTTAACAACAATAATCTATTGTATTATCTTTTGAAGGAGCCCCAGCATATGGCCGATAGCTGGATCACGAAAATGAAGAAAATCGGAGTATGGTTAGATATCTTAGGTGCTGCTTCCCAGATGGATGCATACCGATTGATCAAATCCAGACTAATGGATATGCAACAGCAAGAGTTACATAGTGCAGCCAACAGTCGTTGCCCGCCTTTGTAACTTCAAATTTCGGTGGCTATTGGGAAAATGCCATCCTACTTAGCCATATTGGAAAAGCCTCAATTAAGAAGAGCATTGTCATTAGTGCGTTGTAACGCTCTACCATCAGCGGTGCTAAGAGGCAGATTTAAGGGAATCCCTTTTTCGGAACGCGTGTGTTCTTGTGCTATGAAAGAAGTTGAGACCCTGGAGCACTCCTTTTTCCATTGTCCCCGTTTTTTGGACTTTCGGAACCAATTACTTGACCAGGTCATTCGTACTCTTCCCAAAGCACCTGACCAAGCAAGACTGAGAAGCCTTTTAGAGACTAATGACCCTGTCATAATTAACAAGGTCGCTGCCTTTTTAAATTGTATTGTTCTCGTTAATTCAGGAGCGACCAACTAAATTTTGATGAGACAATCTGACGCCTTTTAGGAAAATGTAATTTTGTATGTATATGCCAATAAAGGTATCTTATAAGAACAACCTTTAAGAAAACAACACACACATTGAACTCAGGCTGTAACAACACAACACAAAAGGAACATCAGCCTCTAACAGCACAATGCTAAGTAGTGTCAGAATGGGGAGGTTGACGGGCATGCGCCATATCTGATACTGCTTGTAGGAGGCTGGAGCCTCCCCGCGGCAAGGTGCAGGCGCACCTCTGAGAAAATCACATGGCCCAAATCAGGGCCTTGCGAGCATGCTTAGAATTCAGTCTTATGACCAAATCCTGGGCTGCCTCCCTCTCGGGCCAGCACACCTACTGGCCCACCCATGTCCCATCCACGTCATGGCCAGAACCGCCCTTCCCGGCCCACTCCCTCCCCCTCCCCAACATGACATCTCCCTTGCTGCCACTCGTCACCCCTGCATTGGCACTAAATGGACAGCGCAGACAGAACCACCCAGTAGTGCTATCCAGCCACCCGGCGTACGGGAAAGCGGCGGAACGCAGCGTGATGCAACGGGCAGATTGCCGATCAAACGTAAGTCCCGCCCAGCGTACCAGCTGGATAGAACTACTGCAACCACCTTGTGTTGATGCTGCACATGCTGTAAGGCACTTAAGGACTTTAGGAAACTCCAGATCATAAAAGAGGAGTGGCCAACTTGATGACACTCATACAACTGGATTTGTTGTTGTGTTCAGTCGCTAAGTCATGTCCGAAGTTTCGCGACCCCATGGACCTCTCTAGACCTCACACAAGGCCTCTCTGTCCCCCACCAGCTTCCGGAGTTTGCCCAATTTCATGTCCATTGCTTCAGTGACACTATCTAACCATCTCATGCTCCGCCACCCCCTTCTCCTTTCGCCTTCAATGTTTCCCAGCATGTGGGTCTTTTCTAATGAGTCATCTCTTCATGCGATTGCCAACGTATTTGAGCTTTCCAAGGAGCAATCAGGCTTGAATTCCTGTAGGATTGCCCAATTTGATTTGGAGGCAGCTGAGATTCTCCAGGTGGGATTGCTCAGAGTGAATGATTGCGAGGAGCCCAAAGATTGCATCACCCATCTACAGTGGTGTAATTCACAAATGAGGAGCCGGAACGCGAGGCGGGACTTGCCGCCTGATTGGCTGCTCGTTTGTGACGCGTCGCTGCCTGCCCGACCGCCGCGCGGGCACCCCTGGCTTCAGAGGGGGTGCCCGCTTGCCTGGGGGGGACGCTGGGTGCCTAGGTGAGCCGTGGAGGGGCGCACCACTGGGAGGGAGCTCCCGCGGCCGGCAGGCAGGCAGCGACGCGTCACGAGCTGCCTGTCAATCAAGCGGTAAGTCCCGCCTCGCGTTCCGGCTCCTCGTTTGTGAATGACACCACTGCCCATCTAGAAGGGTCACTGGATCCATCCCTTTGGATTGTTGATAGCTTATTCTAAACTGCAGTGTTGTTCGAACTGTGGGTCGGAACCCACTTGGTGGTTCGCGACCTAATGTCAGGTGGGTCGCAGAAAGCTGGGAGCAGCCAGCTTGGGAGTTGCTGTCCTGACTCTTGCCATTTTCCTTTTGTGAGTGTTTGAATTTTGAATTGTGAGGTTTTTTAAAATTTTGTCTTTAGTTCATTGCTTTTACATAATATTTTGTCCGAATCTTGCTTTCTGTCAGAGATGTTTCATGATTGTGCAGTTGCTTCAGTCCCAGAATGCCAGCTTGCATTCTGGATGTGTCATTTGATTACGTCACACTGACGGCACGTCCTGCTTCA
>JAJKFI010000017.1:15670411-15707031 GCA_029204185.1 Lerista edwardsae | reverse complement strand
TTTTTTTTTTTTGCCTGTTTGGGTGGTATGGATCTAAAAAATACAGTGGATCTAGCCTATGGTGCTTTTGTTTATTTCTGGTTAAAAGCCCATGACCATACACTTCCTAGACATTTGACAGTAGGTCAGCCAAACAGCTCAGCTGCTGGTTCACTCTGTCAAACTGGTTGCTGCCATACCCTGGCAGTTCTTTCCCTCTTCCTCACTGTGATGCCTTGAGCTTTCCCCTACTTTCTCCTTCTTGCTCCTGCCACCTCGTCCTTTTCACTGGTACCCTCTCCAGCTCCACTGTTAGCTTTTTTCCTCCTATCTTCCTGACTCTGCCTTCTGTGCTCACAAATCAAACATCACATAATTTCCAAAAATCTCCTCAGCAAATGTAGTTCATAAATTCAGCTAAAAGTCATCAAGAGATAAAACTATCAAGCAATGCAATACTGACGATTAGTATGCATGTATGAATGAGCTCTGCAACTACCCTACATGTCTGTATGACTCAAAGCGCAATCCTAGCCAGGGGGTAGGCTGGCACAGTTAGGCCAGTAAAGTTTGGCCGGCACAAGGGCCACCGTAAAGCATGTTTAGACCACTCTCAGAGCCAGGGGGGATGGAGCATGTCTATGTGCTGGCTCTCTCTTGACTCCGAGTGGTCCAAACATTCTTTACGGTTGCCCTTGTGCCAGCCAAACTTCGCTGGCCTAACTGTGCCGGCTTATCTCCAGGTTAGGACTGCGCCCTCAGAAAACAGATAGAAAGAAAACATCAATGTGTCAAGGTTCTTTCTCATCTATTATATGATTCTGAGAGCATCTACAATGAAATTCAAAATCAAACCTGTTGCAAGAAAGCCACAAGGGTGCTAGTTCCCCATTTATCTGGTTTGGGCAAGTTAATATCCTTTAGGTACAAAACCAGCCTTTCACAATCTTTTGGTCTGTATACTCGGCCAGTGTTGGTGCTGATCACCAAACACGTTTGGCTTAATTTTTGCAGGAGATGTCGCGAGGTCGTCTGTGCACTGCAGTGAACTGTTGCAATCTGAGTGGACCGTAGCTGAGAGAAAGCATAGCGAAGCAGCATTCTGAAAAAATGGAAAATATTTCCATTTAAAACATTGTATGTTATATACAGAACTTTCAAGAAAACTACCTGCAGCCATGCACAATGAAGATGAAGCGGATGTAAAACAAAGCAATACCCCTGAATTCTTATAGAATTTTCATACAACAATAGCTAAAATTCTACAAGAACAGGGGCAGGTTTTGATTACTTTTAAACTTGATTCAGAAGCTTCAATGGATTCAGAATTCCCCCACTAAGGAACTTTCATCTCTACTTCCTCTTCCCAGCTCACCAACTCTGACATACCATATGTCATCTGACATACTAAATGACATGCCAGCCAGGACACTGGGATGGTCTTCCATGTGGGCCTGGGTGGGGGTGGGGTCTTTATTCATCATTTGGATAACTGACAAAATAGAAACTGGAGGGAGAATTCTTCCTCCCCTGGGTTGTTGCTACAATTCCTACCCTCACTCAGCCTCAGATCCCCCAAGAGTTCTAAGCGAGGTACACCTCCTGTAACACAGTCCAGGGTAGGGGTAGGATCTGTGGAGATGCTACAGGCCCCAAGCTACCTGCTGTGAAATCAGGGTGACTCAATCCTGAGGTCCCATACCCAGCTCCCACCCTGGAGCTACAGTGGCCTTAATGAGCAGCATTCCACCCTCTCCAAAAGTTCCCTGGATCTCTTCCTGCCCCTTCAGCTTTCCCATCTAAGCTTGCCCTCTTCCTCTTCTTTCCTTCCTCTCCCTGCCTTGACCTGCTAGCCTGTCTGGTCACTGCCTCGGGCTCTTGTTCCTTTCCCAGACTTCTTTCGTAAGTCTGCCCCTCCTTTTCAGCTCCTTTCCTCTGCATCTCCAGAACTCCCTTCCTCTCATCCATATGCCACTCCTTCTCCACCTTCCTCCCAGGCCCTTTTTAAGGGCTAAGCCCAGACCCAAGTCCTAGCAGCCTGGTGCTGTTTATAAACCCTCCCATACAGCTGGAACCATGCAATGACCAGCGTCAACCCCAGCCAGCAGTCTTCTGGTTCCCTACTGAACAGCAGAGTCAGATAAACTGGATTCTTTTTTTTTTCTTTGCCACCCGGTTGTTCTTGCGCTATTTTTCTTATCCCAGCTGACGTTTAGGACAACCTGCTCTACAGTCTTGGTTGATCTATGGACTCCTGGCCTGCAGCAAAATAGGTACACTTCAGTCAAAGGATGCTTCTGAAAATCTCCCCATTTGAATTTCTCCTGAGATCTTACTATAATTATAGGTATGAATGTAGATTCTTACCCTTTCCCACATCCTTCTGGCCCAACAAGAAGAAACGGCTGTTTGGTATCAAAGCCCAGCCAAGGTTTAAAATAATCTAAACCTCTTTGCATGTCAGGTGTTTGAATGACAGGAAGAGTCTGGAGATTGCTAAAATCATCAGCAGTCAGGTTTTCAGGCTTTTTCAGTTGGTATGATATTAGTCGCTCAGTATCCGAATCATAATAGGTGTCCAAAGGGCGGTTGGGATTGGGTGGAGACTCTCGTGCCCAAGTAAATACCTTAAAACATATGTTTTAAAATCTAAAATTAAATCATTTTAAAAATGCACTCCTAAAAACATGAAATGTACAATTATCTTAATACATAACTCACTTCACAACGCCAGGTGCAAGGGAGTGGCAACAGGATGCAGGTATCTGGTGAGCCACTGTGAGATCTAGGAAGCTGGACTAGATGGGCCTTTGGCTTGACCCAACCAAAGACAGATATTCTATGTTTACAACAGCTAAAGAAATTTAGGCTACAATCTTATGACTATTTTCTTGGGCAGAATCTTCATTGAACACATTGGAGCAAATTTCTGAGGATACATGTATAGAATATGGGTTTTCAGCTGCACTATGTCGGAGCACTCGCCACCCCCATGTGCAGAAGGGTTTTTTGCAGGTTTGTGCCAGAAAAGTTTAACTTAAGATCCCTTCTGTATACCTAAGGGGATAGTGTTGCACCAGGAAGTTCAAGAGTACTAAAAGTCCGCACAACCATTTACATTTTTATGCTAAGCCTATGCAATTTTGAAACATTTAATTTAGGGTGCATTACTAACTACACTCTGGGTTGACACAAGCTGCTTTGGTTGGCCCAAGGCTGTTGCAAACATGCCGAAAGGCTCATTCGCACCAGCCCAGGACATGCTGGATTGGCACAAGGACCCACGCAGAGCCTGCCAAGCCATCGGCGGCAGCATGTAAGCTGCCCCCGCACTGGCCGAACTCAGCCAGGACAACTTCCTTTCCGCAACTTCTTTCCCTTCCCCACCTAACCAAGCAGCTCGTATCAAAAAGCACCCAACAGGATGCAAACAAGCTAGCTCAGGAGGAACCAAACAAGCATTCCCAAAAGCAAGTATCCAATGTCAGTTGTGTGGAGAAGTTGTGGGGGGGACAAACCTATCCTGCAGTCTGCAGAGGTATAGGACCTCACTCTCTGCCTTTTACTGGGTCCTGATCTACTGCATGACTCATTGCACTACCGTATTAACTGAGAATAAGTCAACCGTGACTTTCTGAGCCAATTCTAAAGCATTTTTTTTTACTTATACACGAGTATATATGGTACTTGTAATCTGAAGGTGAATTGATTCATTGGTTTATGAAACAGAAAATGGGGTGGGGATGGCTGGAGGAGGGCAGGCCCAAGGGAGGCGACGGGGGTAGAGACAGGATCCGGCACTTTGGTCGGATCATAACCCCCGGCCCCGGCCCACACCTGTCAGATCTGCACCAACAATTTTGCTGGATCAGATCCAAGAAGCCCCACAGGAGTGTCTGGGGCTTACCCCAGGGCAAGTGGAAAATATCCTCCTACCCCAAGGTGACCTCCAGGCGCTTCCTAACCTGCGCTGGATATTGTTCCTATTGTTCTGGCGCAGGTCAAGATTTGGCTAGCCTGCATTGTATGCAGTGCAGGTTAGAACTGTGCCGTAAATTAAATAAAACATTCTATTCCCATACTACTCATCATTTGAAAACACTTGTTTTGTAAATACCCACCTCTTTTGTAAATTCCTGCCGTGATTTCATGTTGAGGTTTCCACCAAGGCCTCTAATCAGACTAATTATAAATTGTTCACGTTGAGTGCAACCATGGAGATGAGACAACCCATTCATCACTGTTCCAACCAAACTTGTTTCTATCACATAGTCATTCTGAAAAAGGGAGCATGCAAAATCGTTTCCAACTCAGAACTAAGCTACATTGCTGACTCCTATTTTAGCAAGCATATAAAGAAGAAAGAAGCAATTGAGCTCAGGAAGTGATGACGACATAAAAATTCTAATTATTAAATAATAAATGAAAACAATATAAAACTATTTTATTTTTTATAGATCTCAGGGGTTGTTTTTTACAAAAATGAGAAGTGGAGAGAGCAGTGTTACGTGTTTTTATTTCATTATCACCATTTTCTCCAACAACTAATAGTAACAGATTCATCAAACAGATGAATAAAACAGATTCTTTTAAAACATCTAGCCAAATAAAACATTATTAATAAATACTTGGAATTATACTGAAACCTTAACTTACCTGTTTTAGGACCCAATTCAAAGCCTTTTCAAAATAGTCCCCCATCCAATTTTCAAGATGCTGTCTGCATTCTTCAGGCTGGTTTCTTAGCCAGGATTTTAACAACGAATTAAGATCAGTATCTTCATCACTAGAATAAGACATTCCTCAGCTTAAAACCAGAATAATTGTTTTCAATTCTCTCTTTAGTTACATCCGTCATATATTTAAGGGCAAAAAGTACAGAACTTGTTAAAATATGTTGATTTCTCCAACGAAACAACTATATAGCATTTAGAGTGTCATGCTTCCTTAATATGTGTGATCAATGTAACCACCAATGGACATCTGTATCAAATGTCATTGAAAAGTACCTTAAGAAGATCATCCCCATTCGAGAAATTGTAGCAGGAGAGGCACAACTCAAGTCATGAGTTTCAAAGACAAAATTGACATTTGGGCCAAACTGAATTCTTTCTCCACTAGGCATAGTGAGTAGACGGTTGTCATCAAGGACAGAATTCAAAGATTCAATCCACTCTGGGTCTATGTCACCATCACAGATTATCCATGAAGTAACATCTGTTCATAAGCAACAATAAAAACACTGGTTCTCAAACTAATTAAAGATCAAAACCACTTTTCTTATAGCAACATCCAGTTCTAACATGGACATGTGAATAAAATACTGGGTGAAACCCTTAGACGTTCCACAAAGTTCCATGAAGATGTCTCAAATACAACCAATTCTTATTGTAACACACAGAGGTCATAATCCTATCCAACTTTCCAGCACTGATATAGCTGCAATGCAGCCCCAAGGTAACAAACGCTCCCTTACGTTGAGGAGGCTTCCATGACTGCCCCCCCCCCACATCACAAGATCCAGCACACACCCTGTTGGCATGGCTGCATCAGTGCAGGAAAGCTGGATAGGATTGGGCCTACAATTTTTATTTCACTAACAAGAAACGGGATTCATTCCTAAGTAAACATGCATAGGATCAAAGATCAGGCCTTTACGTAAGGAAGTAAAAAATACTGACAGACCTACCTGGCGGTTCGCGTACCACTTGCCGAGCGCTGTTTGTGAGAACACCATCCGACCACTCTCTTGTATCCATGTCAATATGGCCCAACAATTGACGCCGAGGCATAGCTTTGGGGTTCATGGTATATTGTTTCACTATTTTGCCGACTTTTCCAAGTGCGGCTCTTAACATTCGCCAAAGCGTTGATTTACCTGCACCACTTGGGCCTACAATCACAACCCCCATTCTCTGGCGCAGTTGCTCATACAATTCCAAAGCCTTCTTGATCTTTGAAAGAAAACGGAAGTGTGAAACACAGTTAGGAGCACATTATACATCCGCTCTCTCATTGTTATGAGCAACAAATTTCAGTTAGTGCATGAGAATAAGAAGAAATTATTGCTGTGATATTAAGTTTTGAAGGAGAATATTAGATTTCAAAGGAGAATTTTAGATCCTAACCCATCCCCAAGCCAGGCGGGCCCAATCCACCTGCTCAAATTTGCGCTAGCGGTTTCACAACCTCATAGGGCTTGCTGGGGCTTACCCTGGGGTAAATGGAAAATATCCCCCTACCCCAAGGTGAGCTCCCTCCACCTCCTGTACTGCATTGAATACAGGATTGGGCTGCCAGATTTTCTTCTTTAATATGCTTACAACCAAAGTCTCAGAAAATATTGCAGACTAACTTTTTCAGTGGAAAAGAAGACTAGCTTTAAGACTTTCAGAGAAAAATCAAAATCTATGCTGCATTTACTGTTATCATACTTGAGTTGATACTAACCTGGCTACATATGATTTCCAAATTGGCCTCCTCGAAAACTTCTACTAAAGCATTGCTGAGCTCAGCGTAATCGACATCCCTGAAGTCAATCCCGGGGAAGACATCTTTAACCAATGCATCAAACCGTGCACAATCTGCAAACGTAAGCTTTGACATGGTATTAAGTCTCAAAGCTTGGACTACAATGTGGCTTTCATTAACTGCGTGAGAGAAAAGAAAGGGGAAAGGAGGGGAAAAATTGTTATTCTTTTTCCTTGCTTGAAGTTGTAAAATAAGCACATCAATTCAATTCCTACCACCCCTTGAGAACTCTAGTCCCTTCAAGTGGTGGACTCATAATGCCATAAGTTTCAGAAGGTAACTCTATGATAAAGGAATGATAAATGGATTAAATATGAGAACAAAACACGGTGGTAAGAACAAGAATCTTTGGGTTTATGTCCACTGTTAAGAGGAGAGAGCTCCTCAAGGGAACACTCTAAACATGCTGAAGAGGAAAGAAAAATGGTTAGTTTGTTTCGAACAGGGTAGCACTACATATTTATGGATTTCAGCCTTTCCACAAGGAAGCATACAGTAAAAAGAATAACAGCCTAGCAACAATTAATAAAAAGAAATTGGACAATGAAATGGTAGTATGAAAGCAGACTAGAACAGAATAGCAGACTAGACTAGACCAGCAGAGGCTAAGTCAAGAATTATGGCCCAATCCTACTATGCTTTACTGTGATTGGAACAGCTGGTAGCAACTGCTGCAAATGAGCAGAAAAGAGCATTCCAAATTAGTGCAGCTGCCAGGATGTAGGCAGGAAGATAGGAGTAGTAGTCTAGCTAGGCCAGAGGCGGATGTCCATTGCTCCCCGGAGGAGGAGTTGCAGTTTTCCACCATCTCCGTGTCAGGGGGGAGGGTGATAGCTCCTACCTTCCAGTGTGCGGAAGCACATGAAATGGGCCTCCCCACCTGCCCTGGCTCCTATGTGGCGCCGCATAGAGCCATTTCCAGTTCCAGGTCCCCACTTGAACAGGGTGGGGGGCAGTGCAGGCACGGGGGAGTGACTCAAGGATGTGGAGGCATCATTACATCTCCTGACCCCGTGTTCCTACCCCTCCAGCTATGCTACTGGGCCAGAGCCTTCCCATGCGCTTGGGTGGCTCTCCCACCACCCACTGGGGCAAGTAAGCCAGCAGGAGAGGCAAGAGGGTTTAAGGGGGACAGTGAAACGAGGGCAAAAAGGCAGCAGAGGGGATGGAAATGGTGGTAATGACGAGAGCCAGATCCTATCCCCTCATGCCCCCTTTCTTTCCTTGGATGTGTGTTAGCCAAATCGCTAGCCAGGTCCAAAGAGATCCACTGTGTAGTGGGAGGATTTAACCCCCCCTTTCCCTGCTAAAGCCTCCCAACCCCTCTTCTGCTGGATACAGAGCACACATTCTGCCATTGCTGCACCAATTGGAGGAGGGGAGGATTGGACTGGGCTGTTAATCACAACATTTTGAAAACCGTTCCTTTGAAACCGAGTTGTCTTTAGTGCTAGTCTAAAAGCAGGCTGGGATGGGTCAGATGTACTTCTCTTTGAGGCCCTTTCAGATCTTGAGCTCATTAACCCACAGTCCATCTGCCATAAATAGTAGCCTACAAGAACCTCAATAAACCTCTGATTTTTGCTGAGGACTGGAAAAAATGGGGGCTACTATAAAGCAGGATCCAGTTTTGATTCCTATTTATGGCCACCCAGTTCTTAAGAACGAAACCAGAGACCAAATGAGGACAATGTGGACATAGCCCAGTCTTAATGGTATAGATACAAGCTTCTGCTCGGAGTCAATTAGTATGTCTGTTTTACCTCTCTCCTTTATTCCACTTTTTTTCAGCTGTCGAAGAAGATTTCCACATCCTCTCAGAACCGTCTTCAGTGCTCGCAGGCCCCAGTCATAGTGCTGCTGAGGGGTCAGGAGCTCCCTGAATTTTAAAAAATAGCCGCATGTCGATGCTTCCTCTATTAAAATGCAACCATCTTTTTAGCAATGAAAAATGATTTCTTTTACTATTTGTGAATAGTGCTATATACTATTTGTATGTCAAGGACTTTAATAGAGTGACTGGAAGATGTACAGCTAAGATGCCAAAGAGATAGCAATTCCCGCTATCTACATACTCCATTCCCACGGATTTGCTTATCCATGGGCACAAGAGAGTAACTCACCGCATGCCATCTGCTACCTGCTCTTGGCTATCTGCAGCTAGAATGCTCTATCCGCAGCCATTCTAAAGCTCTCCACAACCATCCTGAAGTTACCTGCAGCCATTCCGAAGCTATCCGCTGCTGGTACTTCTGACCAGGTTAGTTACCCCTCATACTAGAACCCACTGAGTCCATAGGATCAATGATTCAGTATTCACTGATTCAGTATCTGCTGGGGGTTTCCAGAAACCTAACCCCAGCACATATCAAGTATTGACTGTAAACTGTTGGTCTAAGGGAGCACATAGCAAAAGCCTTGGCTTTCACAGAAAAAAGCTAACAGAGGAGCAACACACAGGAGTAGAGCTTTCATTGCAGGTTTTGCACTGGGCATGAGCCAAGATTAGCAAGACCAACCATCATATACAGGCATATTTTGAATTCTATATGGAGGACACATTTTTCACTTTATTCTCTTACACCACAGTCCTATCTTTGAAGTAGGCTGGCACAAGTTAGGAGTCTACTCCTAAGACAAGAGCACTCCTAAACAATTAAAATATTTTGGTATTTGGAGCGCCACACAATTGAGAACTGGACTACTGGAGTGTTCTCATTTTTGGCATTTTTTCTCTTCAATGCTCAAAGCATGTCATATATAGTCTTACAATAATTTTGCAGTAACCCTGTAAAATAAACCAGTAATATTAAATTGTATTAGAGATTGGATGGTGGAGGAGATAAGAAACCATCGTTTGTGTAAGGTAGCCCAGATAATTCATGGCTGGCATGTGAATCTGCAAGATTCCAATGCATAGCTCATGCTCTAATTAACATTCATACACTACAGCAAAATTATAAAAATTCTGTACATAAATGATTTCTTTCACTGCCAGTTTTTAGTACTTAAGCACGGTAAAGCCCCTATGATGTAATACTGAAGAAACAATATATGTACATCCCAAAGAGACAAAATGTCTATTTCCCAAAAGAAAACCAAGTAGAAGGAAGTAAATAGATTTTCTGGAGAAATGAGAACAGAACCATTTGTAGACGCTTACCTTGCTAAATTAAAAATAGCCACTAATTTTCTCCCCAAAGTTTTGGCATCTTTAAAACCTTCTGAATATAAAATCACTTCTGCGATAAGCTCATTATCAGGACGTGTCATAGCAACTGGCCTAAAAAGCTGTTTGAGATTATCAGGCAATTTCTGTCTGCCTCCATATCCCTTTCCAGCAGGATTCATAGTGATAAAAATTCCAGAATTGTGATCCATATCAACCTGACATTAAAAAAACAATGCATTTTTAAAAGACGCATCTTCACCAATACTACTAAAATAAACCATGTGAACTACTAAGTGCATAAGGACATGATAGTATGTAGACATGTAATAAACTGTATACAATTGTACTTTAGCATCAGCACAAATTCTGTTCCCAGAACTGTGGCGGATGCCAAAATCCATGGATAACAAGATCCATGGAGCAGGTTGGCTTATAGATGCAACTGGAGGAGCCTTCTGGTTACATCTGGAGGATGTTCTGAGGCGCAGGGGAGCTGCACATGGCCTCCCCGCATCTTCTCACTCATGTGAAAGACATCTAAGGTGTTGTATTGGAAAAGGCAGGAGATACCCCGAGAAGATAGGGAATGGTATTAGCAGCAGCCCTTTGTTCAAATAAACCAGGAAGTACGGGGTTAATCCCAGAACTCCTGCAGTAGGAACACAGCTGCAGGCTAATGAGGGATCTGGCTATGAAGGGGAGTTAGCACAGGTGCAGATGGGTGTGGCTGATGGTAGAGCCTGCCCAACAACAGGCACCGATTGGCCTGCCTCAGTATAAAGTTGGAAACAGGAGCTGCAGTAAGGTAGCACCGGGTAGGTGCTGGAGGAGAGCACCAGGTAGGTGTAGGAAGGAAGGGAAGTGGCTGTGGCAAAACTGGTGTCTAGTTTCCAAAAACTAATACTGCATTTTAGATGCCTCCCGCAGGGGCTCCAAGATGCAGGGAGGCCATGTGTGCCTTCTTTGCACCTCTGAATTCCCTCTGGAAACAACCACAGGACACCTCCGGTTGTGTCTGGAGGGTACAGGTCGGTCCTACACTCCAGGATCAGAAACAATGGTTGGTTGAATCCACAGAGAGAATCCAAACAAAGAGAACGGACCTGTACATTAATTCCTATTTAGACGAACTGATCATTTTCCCATGTATCCTCATTCTAATTGTTGGACAGAAAATGAGAAAGAATGACAAGGGGGGAAATTACGCCATACAAAGGCTACTTCTTGGCTCTTTTCTCAGACGAAAAGGATGCCAACCCCAAAAGGGACAAAGTGGTTCTCCCCCAATCTTTATTAGATTACCTTTTTCCTCTGTTTTTGGACACATATAACCCATCTCTCCCAACATCTGTAATGCCGCAGTATCTAAAAGCATCCAAAACTTCTTCCTGCAGTAGCCCCTGCCCTTTCTGAGTTCAGCAGTACTACAGAAGAGCCGCACAGTATCTCACACAAGTACAGCAGACTTCTAATAATTTGGTACTTTCAGAATCTAGATGATGCCAGATTATCAAATATGTCAGACTATCGGCAGATATTACAAAGCTGGTTTTATTTCCAGTAAAATATATAATGGCTGGTATTTCCCTCCTTTCCCTGGTATATGAATAAGCAGGACTAGGAGGGCTAGAGCTTGCAAATTCCTCCCATATTGAAGCCTCTGAAGCTTCTGCAACCAGAGTCACTTCTGGATATTTCTATGAGGCATTTTGTGGCCCATATAGAGGTACGGGCCCGGTACAACCCAGAATCAGCCTCTAGAGATCCCCCAAAATGGGAAAAGTTTAGGAACCACTGAATCAGACACTAAAGGAGTAGATGAGAAGGCTTGTTGCTCTACAAATGAAGTCCCAGCAGAGTGCGATGGGCACAGCACAACAGCAAACAACACGTCATGCCATTAGAAAGGAGCAGGACATGACGCAATGAAATGGGCCACAATCCAATAAAGGGAAAGTCGAAGGAGAATAGTTTCAAATAAGGCCAAAATGTTCTCTATGGTACCTCCTTTCCAAGCAGCTCACAGACAGGTCGATGTTTCTTCAAAGCATGTTGAATTGTCTGAATTTGCATGGATACAGCAGACAGGACAGATTCCTCCAGCCGATTGAACTCGTCGAAACAGCCCCAGGCTCCACACTTCACCAAACCAACAAATATTCGCCCCATTGACTTCACATCAATGCCCTTAAAATAAGGGAAGAACATTAGTACGGAACCTTTTCACTTTCCTATTTGACAGGTTAATTAAATATTAAAACTGGGGTGGGGGAGAATGGGAACTTTCTGCCTTACCTGGCAGCAGCACAGGCCTCTGGGGTGTGTGAGGAGCCCTGCAGAAGCCTCTGCAGGACTCTCCAAGCCTCTGATTAACTGAAATAAGTGCTCGGAAACCACTTCTGGTTTTCAATCGCAAAATGGGAAGTGATTTCCGATGTATTTCAATTGGAGGCTTGGGGAGTGCTGCAGAGGTTTTCATAGGTCTCCCCGCACACCCGAGGCTTGTGCTACTGCCACATAAGGCAGAAAGCCCCCCTTTGTCCCTGGCAGCAGTTCGATCCCCAGGATCGTGTCACTGCCATAGCCCCGCCCCTACACATACTACACTTAGGCGGCTCCCAACTCCCTGGGAGGAGTTTGGGAACCACTGCTCTACATTGTTTTCCCAGCTAGTTTTCCATTTCCTGGCAGAGGCGTGATCCTCAGGACTGCGTTGCTGCCATCCAAGCAGGGCATATCCCTTAAAGAGGAATTAAATGTCCTGCTTCCGGTTTCCCTGGTGGATCTCAATCCACCAGTTTGGGAACCGCTGATGTCGGGTCTATTCTACAACCACGAACAGGAATACAGAAATCTGCCTTACATTGAGCCAGACTATTGGTACATCTGTCTTAGTATTGTCAACAGCAATCTGCAGCAGCTCTCCAAGGGTTCAATTATGAATTTTTCTCTACCTGGAAATGCTGGAGATTTAACCAGGCACCTTCAGTATACAATGCAGATGTTCTTCCACTAAACTACAACCCCTCCTAACAAATAATGGCAAGACTGACAATAGTCAGCACACCTTCTGCTCCCCACTCTCCACTGCATATAGAAGACAAGTAGAAGATCCATTCTTATTTTAAATGCAGGAGCTCCTGGTTTGTCAGGATTTGGGGTTGATTCTGGCAATCAGCTCTAGTGTTTCTTTTGCTCTGGAAAACTGCAGGGCCTGAGTGAGGTGATTGAATGCACCTGTGTCTGAGTGATGCATGTGCAGTTTGGCAGGAAGACCTAGCCATGACTCAGCACTGTGCTGATTGGCTGGAAGGTGGGATAAAAGGCAGTGAGCAGAAGCCTTCTGTGTGGGTTGAGAGAGGAAGGGCAAAGCGCTGCCGGACTGATTAGCCATCTTTGAACCATCTGTTGCTGTATGTATCCTGACTGGCTGTAATTCTGACCTTGGACTGTTATCTGGACTGCTCTAATTGGTGTTTCCTTGTAACTAAAATATATCTCTAAAGGAGTAAAACAACGCTTGGATGTGCCTCATTTTCTTGACGGGTTCAGTGGCCGGTTGCATGGCTGAGGGGCAGCGGCGCCATGCAGCCGGAACGCTGGGCGGGAGGAACGGGTGAGTGGCAGCCTGCCCGTTGCGTACCGCTCCGTTTCGCCGTCTTCCCCACCCCCACGCCCCATGACGCCGCTGGCTGAGGGGGCTGCTTCACATGTCTCTGAATTGGCCTTGAAGTCAGTGGCTGCGTTCACATGGTTCAGGAGTTACCTTTTATGTTTTGTAAAGGAAAGGGCAGAGGAGCAAGGAGGAAACACGCAAGCCCCAACCCACTCCTTATCTCACCGTATAAAGTTGTCTTGCGGTAAGGGGAAAATAACACCTGAACATGCCCCAGAGTGTCATGAATGTATTTATTTTCTTTGCCTACCTCATCACAATTAAAAACTAAAACTTGTCTTCCAAGCAGTCCCCCTAGAGCCTTTACAGATTCTGTTTTTCCAGTTCCAGCTGGGCCATAAGGATTTCCTCCAAGGCCCATCTTCATAGCTTGAGTAAGTGTGAGGTAACACTTATCAATCAACGGTGTGCAAACAAGCTTTGGAGAATTGCCCTACAAATGTAAAATGCAAATATTATTAAGCATAATATGAATAACTCTCAAAAGTGTAAGCCTCTCAATAAAAGTGAACTCCAAATTAGAAACTCACTATCCATGCTTGTGAAAAATTTTGTATCTGTGCAATTTCTCCTATACAGTTAACTTGCTATGCAATTAGGGAAGAAAGGAACACCTGCAGTCTTTGAGCTATACACAAATACTGTAATGGTAGAATGTGAGATTGCTAAGAGAGGACAGCACCTGATGGGCACAGAGACCCAAGTCGTTCAGTGGGAGGGAAAAGCAGTTCAGGATAAAAAATAATTGAGCAATTATTTCTATGCATCAGAAGAGACTCTGATTTTTTTTTCTTGAAACAATAGCCCCATGCCATGCAGCAAGCAATCTGCTTTTACAACTGAGGTGTGTTTCAAAAGTAGTTTGGGAGTCAGCTGTTAAAGAAAATACAGTTTTAAAAAATTCAACCAGGCATGCCTGAAGTAGCTTTGGGATTCCATTACCAACATTCTGACTGACATTTTATTAAGAGTTTATTTGAGCCACATAACACTAAACATATACTAACATGAAATATATTATAATGTACACTAAATACTAACAAGCAACATGTATTAACAAGAAAACAGGAATAAAAATAATTTGCCATTCATTTTGTGCATCACAGTCAAGAAATATTTCCAAGACAAAAAAAAAACATGCATTTTCCCCATCATTTGCAAGACATGCAGCATAATTCTATGCATGTTTACTCAGAAATAAATGACACTAAGGGCGCAATCCTAAACAGCACTGGATTAGCGAGGCTTGCCGGCCAGCGCCAAATCCAGCGCTGCTTAGGATGGGCTGGAGCCTCCACTATGTGCTCCTCGGATGTGTGCCCGTTAAAGAACAGGCGCAGATTCGAGATCGCACGGCCCAAATCGGGGCCTCGCAGATGGGCTTAGGATGTGGCCATACAGACACCTCCCGAGCCCGCCCACATCCCGCCCATGTCCCCCCTCCCCCCTCCCACCAATCCCCGTCCTGAAACGGGACAGAGAATCCCTCGAGCCGACCGTCTTCAGTTGGCGCAAAGGAGGCTCTCCGTTGACGCTCTGAAGCTGACGCTGCGAGCAGCATCAGTTTTAGAGTTGGAGCGCCGACGCGGGGGTGCTGCTCGACGCAAGGGGCGCACTAGGATTGCGCTGTAGACTCAGTAAGGTTTACTCCCAAGTCAATATGCCTAGGATTGCAGCCTCACAGTCCAATGCTATGCTAGCTGGCCGCCTGGGAGTGCAGCGGTAGCCAGGCAGCTACAGCCGCATCCTGTGGCAGCCAGGCAGCTATGGGAACCTCCTCAGGGAAGGGGGCGTATGTCCCCTTTCCCTGAGGTAAGGGCGCAGGGTGGGCGATGGGTCTACTCGCTTTTGCACCATTTAGCCAGTGGCGAAGTGAGGTCCTCTGAGTAAGGCTTCGTGGCCTTACTCAGAGGTCGGGAACAGGCAGCGAGAGTTGCCGCCAATCCCACCCCCACTTCACCACCTCTGTCCCACCCCGGAACGCCCTCCCGTCCCTTCCTGAAAGGCCGCATCGCCAGCGAGCGGCAAACTCAGCGCTTGTCAGCAACCAGTGCTCCCTCCGGTGCACACACCGCTGGCATTGCCATGGGGCCACCCCAGGGCCGGCAGTAATAGTTTATCGGCAGCATTGGAGCTGCTTTACAGGGCCATGTGCAACACTTTCCCAGGTGGTACAGTAAGGGGTATGGGACTGGGCTCTGAGTTAGTGGATCAGAATAACACCACTCTCCTAAATAAAATGGAAAATGCTGTGAGAAGGAAAAAAACAGTATTTCTGAGCAGGCACACATTGTAAAATTAGATGACTACATCCTGCCTATCAAAGAATTTAAAACAGTACCTGATATTCGTAAGTGTACTGAAGTTCAGCATCCACCATTTGAATGTAGCATTTTTGGTCTTTAAGATAAAACCTGAGTTGCTTTTTCCAGGCCCAGTCATCAACAGTATGAATCTGGGCTTCATTTAGCTGCCGTACAATATCAATGTTATGAATAATATCCAGGATAAGGGCTTTCAACTTCAGCTCAAGGATTCCAGATTCTGGAGATGAATAACATTATTTCAAAAAGATACTGTTTAAAAGCATCATACTACAATTTTAGTTATGTTGGTTTCTCTCTTTATTATTTTCTCACTTATATTTAGAAATGCAAGAAGATAACACAAAGCTCAAATATATGTTGGCAACATTAAGAGAAACAATGCTAATTAGTTAAACATATTTCTGAAATTACAATGTGGAAGAGCTGTCAACCTGAAGGAAAGGCTTATGTTGTGGTTCATGGCAGCAGCATCAAATCCAAATGGACTCTTCATCAAACAGGTGCCAGGAACCATACCAAGCATTCTGCACTTCAAAATCTCTGTTCTTGATGGAAAGGGCACCAGTAGAACTAGTGGATATGTTTAAAATCCTGTTTGTCATCCACCTCCAATGTGCTGCAATTCCATTTTTGGGTCTGCCGAAATCCATTCAGCAGCAACTGCCTTCCCCCAATCACCAATTCCCCACCCTTAGTAGTGGCCCAATCTTATTTTGCCTCAGTATTCCACCAGTGCAGACTGTCGCAAATGCGAAAGTGTGCCACTTAGAAGAGCCAGCAGGAAGGCCAGATCCCACTGCTAAATAGCTGCGCAACCAGCAGCACAACCGGAAGCAGGTAAGTGCTGCACTTAGCAGGACAGGAGAAGGGAAGTAATGGGCCCGGGAAGAGGACAGGATTGGCACGTTTGCGCCTTTGCCCCAGGGGAGGCTCCAGCCTCCCCTATGGGTTCCTCGGATCTGCACCTATTTAGCAGGCACAGAGCCAAGGAAACTGCGTGGCCTGAATCAGGGTCGAGCAGACTGAGGATGGAGGCTTGTTGCCCAATGGCTGCATCCCAACCCCAACCCCCTCCCCGGGCCAGCACGCCTCCTGGCACTCCTACCCCCCGCCCAGCTCCTCTCTCCCACCTGCCCACCCTTTGCCCAGAGCCGCTCTTGCACCAGCTGAGTTTGGCTGGCACAGGAGTGGCACCTCAGCCTGGCACCCTTGAGCAGATGCTACTACTAGCCAGTCGGAGCCCCCGAGTTGGAGCTAGTGACTTTGGGCCGACATAAGCATCCTAAGGACTGCACCCTAAAACAGGATTACATCCTAAGTCTTACTGAACACAATGGGCTGAGTAAAATAAATAAAACCTTTGCAAACGCCTTTGCAAACACAGGTTTGCAAACTCTCTCTTCTTAGGGCCAATCCAGCAACATGGATCACCGCAGGCTTGTGCCACTTATATACAGTAGTTAGTGCAAGTCCGAGTTGACCCATTGTGCAGCCTGGTGCTTACTGCAGGGCAAAGGGAAAAATGCCCCCTTGCCTAGAGCAGACTCTCCCCATGAGATGCAGCATAGCCCGTGTTGGAACGACTGCAACAGCGCAGGAAAATTCAGGTACGAAGGGGCTGTAAACTGACAAAGGCTCTGCAGGTCTGCACTTCCTACCACCTAAGCTCCTTTCTCACATGCCAGTGCTTGCATTCCAAAATAATCTAACACGCAAAAAGACCTCTCCACATTTTGTCCAGTCTGTCATTCTAAATGTGCCTGTCATCCAAGCCTTTTTCACTGTCCGTCATTCATTAATATCCTTCCTCCAGACCACACATTTTGGCAAACTCCACAACACCGGCACTATTCATATGAATGGAATGAAGAAACCGATGCTGGTTATTATCACTATACTAGCAGGAGCCACTGGTAGGTTAGTTCCTTTGGCCTGCTAAAGAGGTCACTTTCTAGCCCTGCAGATTGTTCAATAATACATAATAATGCAATAATGAATTTATGCATAATGTGGGAAGGACTACACCACAGATTCCAAGGCCTGAAATAAAAGGCCCCTGCGCTTTATGCCTGACAATGCTGCTGTATAGTATCAGAGAAATGAACAGTGAATCAAGCCAACTTACAAGGCTTAGAATGACATTTTAGTCATAAATATGTTGCATCAGTAAAATAATGTATTATCGATTGTAAGACTTGCCAATATTGCAAGGACTTTGCTCTGACATATTAGATATACCAAAGGACATGATTGAGGATTGTTCACCCAAAACAATTTTTAAGAAGAGTCAAACTGGGGATGTGTTTAACAGATTCAGAGCACAATCCTAACCTGGAGTTAGGGCGGCCCAGTTAGGCCAGCAAAGTTTGGCCAGCACAAGGGCCACCATAAAGTATGTTTGGACCACATCCTCCCTGACTCTGAGAGTGGTCCAAACGTGCTTTACGGTGGCCCTTGTGCTGGACAATCTTTGCTGGCCTAACTCCAAGTTAGGATTGTGCCCTAAATAATAAGTTGAATTCCAATCATGTAAACAGAGTGATAAAAATTAAAAATATAATTAACAACAGCAAGATGACATTTCATGATACGACAGGAACTTTCAGATTTGCTGTAAAATGTCCATACCTGCACTGCCTGAATCTTCTGAACTTGTGTCAATACTAGTGTAATGCTCCAATTTTGCCATCAGTTCCAATTCTATCTGCTGCAAATTGCATTCCTTGATTGCATACTCAACATCTTCTGTGAACTGAATTTGTTCAGCCAAACAAAGTATCTTTGGGGAAAACAGAACTCTTTAGCAAAAAACTTGTTTACTCACTCATTTCCAAGTATTCAGAAGCAGTTACTTAAATGCACATTATTACTTTGATCAGTTTTAACACAAATCCACTGTATTATTCAACGATTATAGCAAACAATTCTTTAAGAAACTATTAAGCCATTGATTTTGTAAGATTTTGTTGTTGTTGTTCAGTCGCTAAGTCGTGTCCGACTCTTCGCGACCCCATGGACCACAGCACGCCAGGCCTCCCTGTCCTCCACTAGCTTCCTGAGTTCGCCCAATTTCATATTCATTGCTTCGGTGACACTATCTAACCATCTCATCCTCTGTCGCCCCCTTCTCCTTTTGCCTTCAATCTTTCCCAGCATGAGGGTCTTTTCTAAAGAGTCCTCTCTTCTCATCAGGTGGCCAAAGTATTGGAGCTTCAGCTTCAGCATTTGTCCTTCCAGGGAGCAATCAGGCTTGACTTCCTGGAGAATTGACCGATTGGATCTCTTTGCAGTCCAGGGGACTCTCAAGAGTCTTCTCCAACACCATAATTCAAAAGCATCGATTCTTCGACGCTCTGCCTTTCTTATGGTCCAGCTCTCACAGCCATACATGGCTACTGGGAAAACCATCGCTTTGACTATGCGAACCTTTGTTGGCAGGGTGATGTCTCGGCTTTTGATTAAGCTATCTAGGTTCACCATAGCTTTCTTCCCAAGAAGTAAACGTCTTTTAATTTCATGGCTGCAGTCACCATCTGCAGTGATCTTGGAGCCCAGGAAAATAAAGTCTGTCACTGCTTCCATTTCTTCCCCTTCTATTTGCCAGGAAGTGATGGGAGTGGTTGCCATGATCTTAGTCTTTTTAATGTTGAGCTTCAAACCAATTTTGGCACTTTCCTCTTTCACCCTCATCAAAAGGTTCTTTAGGTCTTCCTCACTTTCTGCCAGTAGAGTGGTATCGTTTGTAAGATTACAAAACTTTATAATTATGTGAAGGTTCAGCAATAATTATGATTTTGAATTATGTTCTTCTGAAAGTTTTGCTATGTAAATTAACCTGCCAATGGCTCCTTTTCTTTATGACATCAGCTATTTTGTGGGACAGAAGGTGGCTGCAGCTCTACACGGGGTAAGGAGAAGTAACTCAGCCAGCCTGCCTGTTCCAGCGCAGGATAGGATTGAGCTACCCGTTAATTAACTTAGCAAAGCCAGGAAGACTGCTTCAGGTATTATTCTGGCTGTTGAGAACCACCATTACATACTGGGTCCCTGAGTTATGTGACCTCCTCCACATTCCACACTCCTCACATTCCACTGTGAACTTCAGGGCGCAATCCTATACTGCACTGGATTAGCAAGGCCAGCCGGCCTGTGCCAAATCCTGCACAGTATAGGTGAGGCTGGAGCCTCCCAATGGCAAGGGCTCAACAGCAGGTGCAGAGCCGAGGAGACCACGTGGCCCAAATCTGGGCTGCGCAGCCTCCTACACGGTTATAGGATTCGGCCATATGGCCAAATCCTGGACCTGCCCATGTCCGGCCCCCAACCCCCCGCCAATCCCATGTCCAGACAGACATGGAGTCTCCCTTGCGCCGGCTGGCTTTGGTCGAAGCAACGGAGGCGCAGCACAGGTGCAACAGGACCAGCGTTGTCTGCAGCGCTGGTCCCACTGCCTTAGCACCAACATGGGGGTACCGATCGGCACTCCCGCATCTACACTAAGTGCGAAACATCGACACAATCCTGTTGCGCTGACGCTGTGCGGTTTCTAGGATTGCACTGTGGGTCAGATTGGCCAGGACACAGTTGTGCACCATCCTCCCTGACTTTAAGAGTGGTTCGGATTGCACCCTTAATGTACTTATGGCTTACATTTTAACTAACCATAATAGTGGTCACCGACTCTTCCATGCTATATTTTTAATAATAGACCTCTAACCCCCACCTTTATTTTTTTTCCACCAAACGTTGTGCTGACATAAGTTGGCTGACCTTTTCAATGCTAAATACTAACAACTGTACTAATACAGTTACCCCTCTGAAAGTCATTTTATCTATCTGCTTTCTTCACTGTGTTTCAAGTCAGCTGTTCTAAATGCAGTCTCTCCTAACATAATTTTAGTAACTACTACACTGCAAATAAAAAAGCCCTTACCTGAGAGGGAAAGAGTGATGGATCAATTGAACCCTGTGATCTTTTCCCAGTGGTTACACAATCAATCAACAATTGTTTCAATGTCTCCTTCATCTCCAAAGACAACTTGTTTAGCCATAGCTGACAAATTATATGAGAAAAATTATGAGAAATATATATGAGAAAAACATGACAAGCTTAAAACTTATTTTACATAAAGTAAATTAATAATAATGCATTTTTTTCTCACATCTTTTTGCTATTTCATATGGAGTTTATTCTCTTACCTCAACATCATTTGACAGGAGAATTTTATTTTTAAACGGTACAACTTCACCTTCTAAAGATTTCATTCCAAGTATGTGCTTAAAGTCCTTGTCAAAACTTACAGTGTGAATTCCTGTTAATTGAAAAAAATGTCATTTACCATTAATTCTGAACAAACTACATGGCCTTATTACAGTGATTCTCAAAACATACCATGGTCACACCGCCCTGCTGTAAATGGAGCCTTGTCTCAGCGGCATCATCACCTGGCTCTCGTAGCCACAGACATCTTGCATTGCGCAAGATCTCACGCAATTCAAGATGGCTGCACCCAACAGACCTGGTAAGAAGAGGCCACCGGGGACATCCCATGGTGCCCCTGTGATTTTGGCACAGCACACAGTTTGGGAACCACAGCGTTATTATAATGCATTTGTAATATGTATAGCGTTCTGGTTTCTCACACTAAAGTAATAATTTTGTAATGCAGTGGTTCTCAAACATTTTAGGCGGGCAGCCTACCCTGCGCTGGAGTAGCCAGGCAGGCACAGCAGGGCTGCATCATAAACCCATAGGAGGCAGCAGCAGTTCAGCGCAGGGCAAGGGCATGTTTCCCCCTTGCTCCGAGGTAAGCCCCAGCCAGTCCTATGGGGCTGCTCGGATCTGAGCCTGCAGTTTTGCAGGTGCAGGTCCACGCGGCCAACAGCAGCCCAAATCGGGGCCGCCCAGCCTGCTGATGGGGGTTAGGATATGGCGCAACGGCTGTGTCCCATCTCCGTCCCCGTTGCCACCCACAGTGCCACCACATTATGCCTCTGGCACACTGTCGGCAAAGTCCTGCACTAGCCAAGCGACGCCGGCACTCAACTGGTGCGCGACTGGTGCAGCTGAGGGGTGCAGTGGGGCCCGTGCCTCAGAGCTGCTGTTTGCGCCGGTCCAGCAACCGATTCTGCAGCGCAGATGCACCTGATTGGCACATTTGCAACAATACTGGTTCAGCGCAAGAGCACTGTGCCAGCACAACGCCAGTATAGGATTGCACACTGGGACCCATTTTTTAGAATGTCACTCATTGTCAGGGCCCACCAGAAGTGATGTCCTTAACCTGGAAGTGATGTCATAGGTTATTTATCAAGCAGGAAGTGTCACTATAGGAGGCCTGTCTGCAGCTCAATTAGTCCTCCACTGCCACCATGCAAAGGACGCAGGTAGGACTAAAGCCCTCCTGGGCACACTGTTCAAAGCTGGAAGCTCAAAATGCTGGAATGCACTCAAAAACATGCTCCCGCAGCTCTGTGTGATGTACCTGCCCGATGTGGCTCCAACTGCCGATGCGATCTTGTGCTTACAGCTGGCACCGAAAATCAAGCACTCGTTTCTTCAAAGGGCCCGCACCCTAACTAAATCAGCAATGAAGAGGGAGACTTCACAAAGAAAAAATGCTCACAAAACAAACCTGAAGTAAGTGACTGGGCGTAAAGGCCACAGCCAATGTCATTTCTCTAGTGAGGTAGGGCCAGGCTGGAGCTAACCATCGGCCCTCTGTGCAAGAAGACTTGGTTGCTCAGCTGACCCTACCTCATGCTAGAGCAAGAGCATTTCCCTTTCTATCAGGAATTCCTTGATTCCTCTTCCAGGGAATAAATGATTTCCTAAGTTTCCCAGAGGCAGAAGAAATGAGACAGTTAAGAGGAATTATCAGAGCTCCATGACAAAGCAACACCTTCAAAACCTGCACCACTCCAGTACAAGCACACTCTCAAGTTTCTTGTGATAATACATATAAAAGCTCTTTACTAAAGCTGCATTGAAATGGCTCATAGCTTACCTGCAAAAAGTTTCTTAAGGTGAGACTGAATAACTGAAGGATTCGTTGATTGTCCCAAGATTTCTAGAAGATCATCGTCCCCAATGAAATAGAATCTAGGGAACGCGGAACGTTTTTCCTGTTAAAATAAATCAAATATTCTATTTCTGCCAGGCATACGTTTAGAAGTACGTTTTTAGAAAGCATTAAACTGATATTTATATTTTTACCTCCAAGAATTCATTTAAAGATTTTTGGCATCTTTGAAGCTGGTCAAGAATAGTCATCAAGGCATTTCTTATTCCTGCTCGAGCATTCAAGGATATTATTCTGTTGTCCTGCTTGATATCTGCCAATATTGATCTTAAAAAAAAACAAGAACAGAATTGTGAGGGGAAAAAATGTCACAGTCTTTTAGCTGAAATGTGGAACATCAATTAGTAACACTTACATAATTATCTATACCAGTGGTTCCCAAACTAAGGGTCCATGGCCCACCACAGTGAGTCATGATCCCATTTTTGTTGGTTTGCAAAACAGACAGGGTAGATTAGGCTATGTGCATCAAGGGTTAAACAACCTGCTACTTGGGTGGGGCACTGCTGCCCAATCGCCATTTAGCCATAGATGCTTAAGCAGCTGGTAAAAGTGACACATTTTTTAAGTGGGTCCCAATGCTAAAATCACTGATCTACAGCAACATAGATGTAATAAAACAATCAATTAAACTGCTAAGTATGAAGACGGATTTGATATAACCTTTAAAAACCTAAATAGTTTGGGACTTGGACAACTTAAGCACTCCCTCTCTCCATACATTTCTCCTCCTATACGCTGGTCCTCCTTTCACACCTTGCTCTGCGTGCCCTTGCCTCCAGAGGCAAGGCAGGCAACCAGTAGGTGCAATTAATTCTTGGATGCATGCTGACCTTGTGGAACACCTTTCCCATTAAGGGCCCTTACCAATGGTGGAATCTACTTGCGCTAACAACCGGAAGTAACTACCGGGACGCACGGTTGATTGGCAGTTCCTCCGCGCGTCCTCATTTCCCCCGCAGTCCGCTGCCTGCCTGCCTGCCTGAAACCTCCGGCTGCGGGCATGTAGGGCGCAGGCACAGCCAGCCCCATTCGCGTATTGCAGGGGCGCGCGGCAGCAACGACTGCAGTGGGCGGAGCCAGCCCTACACGGAACAACCAGAACGGCGTTCCGGAGTGTCCTGGCTACATGACATCAGTGGCCCTTACACTACATTGACCTAGCTTTAGCTTTTGGGTAAGGTTCAGCAGTGGTGGCTGGATTATTTTGTTGTGGCTTTTATTTGTGATGTTTGGTTTTGTTTCATGCTTCAATTAGCTGTTTTGTTTTCATATGCTTTGGTTATTTTTGTGTTACCTTACTGTGAGCTGCTCTGGGTTGCCTTGATAGGCAAAGAAAGACAAGACAAATATGATTTTACAAGGAAAGTACATTAATTAAATACTTATATGTATTATATGCCACTCTGGGAAAAAACACACCAATGTTTTAAGTTAAAGCTTGGTTGAAAGATATAGTGCAAAAGAAACACTGACCTGAAATCTTCATCTACTCTATTGAAACGGGCTTGCTCTTTGGGTAAAGCTCCACGACCAAAAATGGGTTCTAGATAGACCCACTTCCTCTGAATTTGGTTTAAATTGTGCATGTACTCATCCAGTTCAGCAAGTTTCTTCTCCCAAACAGAAACTTTATCTTGAAAACCTTTGTAATATGGAGAATCCTTCAGCGACTGAAGAAGGCAGCGGTTATCACCAACTTGGTTCACGATGTCTTTCCAGTCCTTAATCAATTTGATCATTCGGTTCTGGCTATCTTCATAATCCGTTAGCGTAAAGACAGCTCCAACTCCCCAGAGCTCAAGCTCACGCAAGGCTTCCCTGATGGTGACCTCACCATGAGCCCGACTATTCAAATCCTGTTTTAAAGTAAGTATGACATTTTGTTTAAATGGCTGAATCTAGTTTTAGGATACATAAACCAAAATAAAGAGATATCAAACAAATGACTACATATGAAATATAAATTCGATTTAGTCACCATCCCCATTACAAAAATCTAAATACAATGGCATAAGTTACATATTACTACATACATACGGGACAATTTTTAGAGAGTACTCTCTAAAATACTATTCCCCCGCTCCCAGCCAGCACAGACATATTATGGGTACTCAAGGCAGTTAACACTGGCAGAACAGTTGTTCCACCAGTTAGAGCCCAATACGATTAGGCTGAAGATGAAAGAAAGTGTGACAAAAATCAGCTTTTTCATTCAGACAACCACTTTCTTGAATAAACCATTCTCATTAATACACCAAAGTTAGAATCTGTTGGTTCGAGTGGAGATAGGAAACCCACTAAAATTTGCATTCACATTGAGACCATTCTCTCTCATAATATATAATTTCTGAGCACTCAGCAGGAAAAAAGAAAGAACTGAATCATTAGGTTGTTAAAATGTCGGTGGGAGGGGCACGTCTGGCATGGCGGACTCCAGCAGAGAAGCTCCGGTTTCTCAGGAGTTCTCACTCCCCGTGCTATGACTTCCAGAGCAGCCAGAAGTCTTCCAGCTATCAGAAGAGATAGTGGATTTCAGGGCGCACCTTTCGCGGGACTTCACAGCGGCAGCAGTGGAGTTTGGGGGAAGCAGCCCTTCTTTGTTTTCGAGTGCACGGGAGAGACGAGCCATCTTTTGTTTGATCCAGCCAGGACGCCCGCCCATTTTAAACAGCTTGGTGTGAAAAGAGTAAGCAAATGAAAGAGAAAGGACTTCTACTAAGAAAGGTGTGGATTATGTATATTGGACTATTGGCATACCATTAACGGACAAAAGGAAAGTTAAACTGTGAGCCAAGCGTAATTAGGGAAGAGACTGCAGGCGGCTGGAGGCGTTTAATCTACAGCAGGAAGCCGCATATGAAAGCTGAAGCAAGCCAGTTGTAACCAAGGCGTTTTATTTTACTACTCCTGGGAGGGGATTTAAGATTTCTGAAAGAGACAATTATAAGTTTATTTAAGGAAGCTTAAGATAGACTGAAATAAGAGCTAGTGTCTTCCTTGACTAGGAAGCTTCGGTGCATTGGAGCAGGAAGCTTCGGTGCATTGAAAGACTCACTGTGTTTGCTAGGTCTGCTGGTTGGGTCTAAATAAGCTGTAAATACCCCTCACCTTGCTAAGTAAGTGGAACAGCAGCCAATCCTTTTGGTATTAAAGATGTGTTGGCAGAGAACGTGAAGTTGTGGGACAGGCTGACCTTTGAAACTTGGGACTTCGGCAGAGGAGACAAGAGAGAGATTTGACATTACAACGTTAAGAAGGGGTAAGGAACTGCAAGTAGTGGAAGAAGCCAAGAGAGAGGACTGAATTAACGACGTTAAGAAGGTGTTAGGAGTTGCAAGAAGGTGTGAAGAGGTGAAGAGTCAAGTAGCAGCGTGAAGATAGAGAATGAGTCGGGAGGAATGGACAATGAGATAATTGTTTGAGTTTAATGATGGAATTTTGAGTTTGCAGAGGAGTTCAAAGAGGATAAGGGGTTGCTAATAGGATATGAGAGTTTAATTTCTCCCTCTGTGTAATGATATAACAAACAAAGCCCCCTAGTGGTATAATGGAAGAAGTACAGAAGCAGTGGTAAGACTTAAAGGACTTGGATAGAGATCTGAAAGAAGTTTTTATAAAGCTGTGTAATTGATAATATAAGATCTGATAGAAGTATAAGGACTCTTACACTTAAATTTTGTAAGTGATGAGATTTGTATTAGTTGAGATATAGAGGTGTATTGTAAACTTGTTATAGAACCTTTAGTAAAGAAACTAAAGGGGGAGAAATACAAGTATAATATATTGAAGGTGTTAGTATAGAAAAAGGAAGAAGCAAGGAAGAGGGAAGATTTTATTTTTTATTTTTTTTGAAGAGCAGAAAAAAAAATGGCAGCTAAGAGAGAAACACTAAAGATAGGAAGTAAGACTTCACCCCAGATGACAACAAATCTTACTAATTTACTAAGACAGGACCAGAAAGCTATGGAGCAAAGAAGAGATAGCCAAAACCAAGATGCACTTCTAATAGCATTAGAACAAATACGTTTAGATATTAAAGAGTCAGAAAAGAGAATAACAGATAGATTTGACCAAAAAATAGATGAGTTGCAGAGACAAATACTTGATAATGTCAGAGAAACAAAAGAAGGAGCTAGAGAACGAAAAAAAATGAAGAACAAGTTACAAACAGTGCAAGTAGAGGTTAAAGAATTGAAAGCTAATTATTTAGATCTTGAATTAAATCAGTTAAGACAACAGATGGATAAAGCAATGATGATGATTCGTATTCAGAACTATCCGGAACAGGCAAGAGAACAGACAGATCAAAGGGTGAAAAAGTGGCTAGAACAGGAGCTCAATTTGACAGAAGAAATATTAGAAGAAGGAATAGAAACAATATATCGTATAATGTCAAGTTATGCAAAGAGAAATAATAAACCGAGAGAGGTTATTATTAAATTTAGTAGGAAAAAATTGAAAGAAGAGGTGTTAAAAGGACTAGAAGAGAAAGAAAGAATCATAGATGGCAATAAGTTAATAATTTTAAGAGAAATACCATATCATGTGAGAAAGAAAAGAACACCCTACAAAGAGTTTGCTGGAATATTAAGGGAAAATTCAATTAAGTATAAATGGAATCTACCAGAAGGATTAATATTTACATTTAAAGGAAGATATTATAATTTGAATTCAATATTAAAAGTAGAGCAATTTTTGGATAAATATGGCTGTCAACTAGGATTTAGAAAGGATAGCAGAAGGGAAGCTGAAGAAGGACTGAGGGAAGAACAGCAACAAAAAATACAAGAAAGAAGTAGTTCTGAAGAGGAGGAGGAAGAAATTTCTAATCAAGAAAGGGATAGTAAAGAAGAAGAGTCACAAGAAGAAATAGAGCTGGCTGAAACAACAGATGATTGTCAAACTAGTAAGAAGCAAGGAAAAGATTTAGGGGCGAGAAAAAGGAGGAAAACCACAAAAAGATATAGATGAATGTGAATCAAAATCAAATGAAACTACTATCACTTAATATTAATGGACTTAATAATCCGGCAAAACGTAGGAAATCATTTAAACAGTTAATGAAATTCAATGCTGATATAATTTGCCTCCAAGAAGTTCACATTAAGAGCTCTCATAGGAATTTAATTCATAATGAAAAATTGGGAACATTATTTACTTCACTTGATCCAAATAAGAAGAAAAAAGGAGTAGCGACATTTGTCAAATCAGCATTACAACCAAAATTAATCTGGAATGATGATCAAGGAAGACTATTGATTGTTCAAATACAAATTCAGGGGGAAAAATTTTGATTGTTAATTTGTATGCTCCTAACAATAAACAAGAGGAATTCTTTCTTAATTTGTATAATAGATTATTAAATTTTAACAAAATGGATATGATATTAGCCGGAGATTTCAATAGTGTGTTTGATAAAAAACTTGATAGAAGATCAGTAAAAAAAACAAGTAGAGGAGGCAGGATACCGAGATCTGCATTGAAGATGATGGATGAGCTAAGCTTAATAGATCTTTGGAGAACTCTATATCCATTAAGAAAGGAGTACACATTTTTCTCATCACCACACAATTCTTGGTCGAGAATTGACATGATATGGGTTACAGCGACATTACTGGGAGGATATAGGGAAGTAGAGATACTCCCGAATACATTTGCTGATCACAATCCCGTTATAATGACGATTAATAAGAAACAAAGAAAGTTAAAATGGAATTTAAATAATTCAATTCTAGAAGATTCAAAGTTTGTAGAGTATCTAAAGGTAGAAATGAATTGGTTTTTTAAACTGAACATACAGCAAGAATCATCAATGCAAACGATATGGGATACCAGTAAGGCTTATGTTAGAGGATTGATAATTAAAGAAAATAATAAACAAAAACTAATTCAACAGAGAAGAATGAAAGATTTATGTACTAAACTAAAAGGAGAAGAGTCTAATTCACAAGAAAATCCTACAAATGCTAAGATAAGATTAAGAATAAAAAAGATTCAACATGAAATTAATAAAGAATATACTAAACAAATGGAAAAAGAATTGAGAAAGATAAAGCAAAACTTTTTTGAAAATGCGAATAAACCCAGTAGATGGTTAGCTTATAAGATTAAAAAAGAAAAACAGAAAAATATAATTCAAAGTTTAGTAGATGAAAATGGTCTAGAACAAAATCAATTAAGTAAGATGAAAGTAATTGCGGAGAAATTTTTTGAAAGTTTATATAATAAAAAAAGAATTGACCAACGAGAACAACAGGATTATTTATTATTAAATAATAGGATGGAGATAAATGAAGAACAAAGGAAGATTTTGGAAGAGCCAATATCATCTCAAGAAATTATGAATGGGATAAAGGAGTTGAAAATAGCTAAAGCTCCAGGACCGGATGGTATTACAGCATTATATTATAAAAGAATTGAAGAAGTAATACTAACACCTTTAAAAAAACTTTTTGAAGATGTGTGGTCCACTGGAAATATACCAAAATCTTGGTCACAGGCAACGATATCACTTATTCACAAGGTACAAACAGAAAAAAATCAGATTAAAAATTATAGACCAATTTCACTTCTCAACATAGATTATAAATTATTCTCCTCTATTCTAGCAAAAAGATTAAAAGGAATCTTGAATAACATAATTCATTATGATCAAGCCGGCTTTTTACCTAAAAGATATCTGAAGAAGAATGTTAGATTGTTGATAGATGTATTGGAGTATTTTGATAAAAACTCAACCAGAAAATTGGGATTATTTTTTTTAGATGCCGAAAAAGCATTCGATAATTTAAATTGGGACTTTCTCCTCAAACAATTGGAATTAATGAAATTTGGTACAAAGTTTTGTTCGGTAGTCAAAAGTATATATTCCTTACAAAGCGCAAAGATTAAAATTAATGGCGAGCTATCTCAAGATATTGCAATTCAGCAAGGTACTAGGCAAGGGTGTCCGCTTTCTCCTTTATTATTTATTCTAACATTAGAAATATTAAATAATATTGTAAGAGAAGATCAAAGGATTAAGGGGTTAACAATTAGAGGCGAAACTTATAAACTTCAGTCATATGCAGATGATTTGGTATTTATTCTTGAAAATCCGAAAGATTCTATGGAATATTTGATAGAAGATTTAAGAAATTATGGAAGAATGGCGGGAATGAAAATTAATTATCAGAAATCAAGAATTATACTTAAAAATGTGAAAGAATCAGAGAAAAAAGAAATAGAAAAATGGGGATTACAAGTAACAAAAAATACAAAATATTTAGGTATTATAATGTCTAATAAAAATAGTGAGCTATTGCAAGAAAATTATTTAAGATTATTAAAAGAAATAAAACAAGACTGTCAAAAGTGGATAAATTTACAATTATCTTTGCTAGGACGGATTGCCGTGGTAAAAATGAATATATTACCCAGATTGATGTTTCTATTTCAAACAATTCCAATTATTACAAAAAGAACATTTTTTCAACAATTAGACAAAATTATTTCAAAATTTATATGGCAAAATAAAAAACCCAGAATTAGATTTAAACTTTTACAAGAGACTAAAGAAAGAGCTGGTTTTGGTCTCCCGGATTTCTATTTGTATTACCAAGCTGCTGGATTGGAATGGTTAAGAGAATGGATAATCCCATCAGATAAAAGAATTAATAATTTAGAAACAGCAGACCTACCTATTGGAATACATGCTTTTTTGTTATCGGATAAAAATAAATATCAACAAGGATTTAGTCAACACTGTTTGAGGAAATCACTATTATGGATTTGGAAATTAATTAAAAATAAATTTTATCAGAAAATACCCAGATGGATAAAACCATTGGAGATACATTCGAACCCATATTGGATTAAGAGTGAACAAAATAAACCATATTTGGATTTGATTGACGGAAATAATAGAATATTATCCAATGAGGAATTAGATAATAAAGGGATTAAATTGGATTGGCTGGTTAAAATTCAGATTGAAAATAGATTAAAACAAGACAATAAAATGGGATTATATTAAGAATTAACAGAACTTGATAAAGAAATTTTGGTTTGCAAAGGAAAGTTTATAAAAAGAATATATAATCTTTTGTTAAAGTATAAGATGGAAGATGAAGTTGTGAAGAAATCAATGGTAAAATGGGCTCAAAATATTGGACATGTAATACCACTGGAGGAATGGGATAAAATATGGATTTATAATATCAAAATGACAAAAGCAAGTGTATATAAAGAGAATATTTATAAAATGTTCCATAGGTGGTATATTACACCCGATCAAATTGCAAAAATGAATAAAAATATGTCAAATAGGTGTTGGAAGTGCAAGAAAAAAAGAGGAACTTTTTACCACTTATGGTGGACTTGTCCAATAGCAAAAGAATTTTGGCTCCGTATACATAAGATAGCTGAGGAAATAATAAAGGTAAAAATTATATTCAAACCTGAAATTTTTTTGTTAAATATGGTATCAGAAATCCAGGAGAAAGAAAAAAGATATTTATTATTACATATAGTGACGGCGGCTAGATTAAGTTATGCTCAATTATGGAAAGATAATAAAACACCCAAGTTAGAACAAATAATAGATAGAATATATGAAACAGCAAATAATGATATTCTGACAGATAGATTAAAAGGAAAGATAAAAGAGCAAGTTGGAAGTAAATGGAGATTATTCTACGAATGGATGGATACGATTTGTTAAATGGAAGTCTGGTATAAAGAGAATAGTTTAAAGATACTTTTAGGAAGATAAAGTTATATATATATAAATCTTAGTAGACAAGAATCATATGGAATGTACAGTAATGTAGTAATCGAATAAGCTGTAATCATATTGTATGTTAATCCCAATGTGTGTTACCCTTCCCAGATTGTGTTATTACCTGTTCCCTTCCCCAATATCTGTTTATATAATAATAGCAATAAAAAAAAAATAAAAAAAAATGTCATTTTTTTTTCAGTTCTAAGAAGCGACACAAATATCTGACAGTTAACTGTACGGAGCAATTTTCTGGCTTTGAAAAATAATTCATACCTTCAGTTCTGCTGCTCGTTCCACAATGACATCAGCTACTTTTAGCAGATCTCCAAACAACAGGTTCTCTAGACTAGTGCCTCGAGGAAGACCAAGAATACGAAAGAGGTCCAACCAATGATCTGGAGACAAGTGTTCTCCTCTAACGTACTTCAGAATGGGAACTGTCATCTGTAGCAAAAAAAAAAAATGTATATATGACCATATCAAAAACTATATACACCCTTAGATACTAAAAGCTCTTTACAGCCACGCCTCATTATATACCAATTTGGTATCCACAGATCTGGATACCACTGATACCAAGGACCACCTTTAAATGCCTTATAACATGGAAAAAAAGGAGGGCCACAATCCCTTTCTCTACCTTCCTATATTCCATTAGATTCCTTTATTCACCCCATCTAGTGGCTGAATGCAGTATAGCATCTATATCAATGCATTCTAGGGCAACAATGGAGGAGAAAAAAACCAGGAAGTGAGTCTTTAAAGCTATTTTTCCATTGATTTTGGTATCCGCTGATTTTGGTATCCACTACGGGGGTTCCAGAACAGAACCCCAGTGTACCTGTATATACAAATCCTTAAATAGCTGATTTTTCCCAACTGCTAATTATAATCTTTAATAGATTCCACTTTTAAGCAGTGCATTATTACTAACATCTATTTGCATTAGAAGAGTTAGTTTTTTGCTCCGTACTAAAGTAAGAAATATTTATCATTTTAATCAGCAAACAAATGCAAAGACAAAACCAAATTACTACCTAATACTGTTTCTGGTTCAAATCTCGCTTATAGCCCAATCCTTTGCAGATCTACTCAGAAGTAAGTCCCACTGTATTCAATGGAGCCTACTCCCAAGAACATGTGCATAGGATTGTAGCCTTAGAGGCCAATCCTATCCAACTTTCCAGCATCGGTGCAGCAACAATGCAGCCCCAAGACATTTGAAATGTCTTCTATTAAAGGGTACTTATAACCAAAATCAAGCCTGGAAGATAGCTTTAAAAATTATGAATTTACTTACCAGGTGAATTCTTGTTCCTGATAGAGGAGGGACATTCCATGACAACTGAGGAGTTGGGACACTGATTCTAGCTCGCAAGCACGCTTGTGCAGGTTCCTTCCGTTCAGTCGGAAGTACCTTTCTTTTATCCTTACTCTCAATAAAAACCAAATCAAACACCTCTCCAAAAAGTTTCTTCCCTGCAAATGGGGTTGTTACCAAGCATGCCTGCAAGCCAGAATTAATGTCCCAACTCAACTGTCACAGAATGCCTTCCTCTACCAGGGAACCACCAAATCTTCTATACAAAAGCACAATCCAAAATATAGCCATCCAACACTTCTTACAAAATGTTTAGGCAATTCTGACTCAGACAATTTATGCTTCCCATTTGGTTCAGTTATCTTTCACATGAAGCATCTTACTTTGTATTTGTCAACTTCCTTTTGCAGTTTCACGGACATTATAGTGTGCTCCTCAATCTTCCTCAATTTTTCATGCCAGTTCAGTAAAAATTCCTCAAACAGATATGTCTTACTCCTGCATGGAATAAAAAGTTAAGAAAGTCTACTATACTGTGAACAGTATGACAACAAAGAATATACACAATTCAGAAACAAAGCCAAACCTGAATGTGATCCAGTCTTCTTTGGCTTTTTCTTGAAAACCTTCATAAAATTGTTCATAAAGTACCCAAACTTCTGCACAGCACTCTATGTCTTTGCGTACTTCATTGGCCAACGAGAAATCAGGCTCATCTAATTCGAAGTGGCAGCAATCATTGCTGAATAAAAAGAACATGACAATATGAAAATTTCTTTCCAAATAAAACATACGTTCCAGTTTTTCTTAAAGATCTCAGAGTGTTGTACAATGTTCTTATCTATAGGTCTACATCAGTTATTTATTGAATTTATAACCCGCTTTTCTCCCTGAAGGGTCCTCAGGGCATCTGACAATTATTTAAAATTTATTTTAAAAAAACAATTAAAATTAAAAAAAATGATACTATAAAATATGCAATCAAAGCCTCTGTGGTTATAATTGTGATTGCACAGTAGTGCTCTCCCCACCCACCCAAGTAGCAGGCTGTTTAACCCTTGATGCACATAGCCTCATCTCCCTTGTCAGTTTCATGATGAACAAAAATTGGGTCCCAGACTCACTGTTTGGGAACTGCTGTGCTAGACCAAAAGTCTTCAACTAGTGAATCAAAGCTCAGAAGTGGGTCACAACTCAACCTCAGCTAGGTTATGGAAGTGTAGTCACTGCCAGTTTATTTGGAACCTCAGATCTGAACAACAGCCAGGTCTGGGGATCAAAGATTAGGTAACTCCAATTGGAGACACTGGCTTTGGAAATGCGCTTCGGTCAAGCCCCCATCCCCAACAGGACCTCTTGGGCTCTCACGCATCCACCTGCACTCTCAGGAGAAGGTACGTCCTCTGCTCTGCTTTCCCACACTTCCTCTTTCTGTCCTGCCAGCATGCTTAACTGAATGCACACTGTTGCCATGCCTGCCTCATCTCTCCTTCCAATTGGTCTGGAAGGAAAGAAAGAGCCCAACGAAGTAGTAGTGCACACTGACTGGCCACCAACGGAGAGGAAAAGAAGAGGAAAAAGACCATGGCAGTACAGTCACTCATTCAGCCACTCTCTCACTCCTGAAAGTGGGTTCCATGTCGCAGGTTTGAGGTGGGTTTGTGCTGACAAGTTGAAGACCACAGCACTAGACACTGGTAACTGAAAAATAGCCTTGATCATCCTTGACTCATATGAAAAATTAAATGATCTAATAATGTAAAACTTTGACTGTCAGACACCACCTGTTCAAAGCTGGGGAAAGTTCCAGATATTACCATTTCATAATTAAGAATTCAAAACAGAGAAGACATGTATATTGCTTACTATTTGAGCTTCAGAAGATTAACAATAGAATTGGAAAATTACTAAAAATGGCACTATTATATAGTCATATAATCTAATTTCAAAAATTTGTATTTGTACTGAAAAAAATATTTTCAACATTTTCTTTTGGACTCTCCTTTATACTAGCAGGTAACCAAGCTAACACAAAAATATGCATACATTAGTCTTTGTTTTGTGTCTTCAAGTTCATCAAACTCAATTTTCTTTTCCTTTATGGTTTCAACACTTTTTTGCAGCAAATCGTGATGGCCTGTTTCAATGATATCATCACTGGGTTTTAACTGGTCCCACCGAGCTTTAAACTTCTCCAGTTCTTGAAGATATACAGTCACACGTGACATCACGTTACCTTTCATCACTTCAATCTAAGGACCAAAAGAACATGGAAAAGAATAAATCTTGCTCCTTTCCCTTTAGCAACTGCTTTTGGAAACATACACATGCTGTCAAAATAATACTTCCATATTCTTCCAGTCATGTAGTGGTTGTCTAACACTACATTAAAGATATATTAGGTAGTATAATTAGGGAACGATGATATCCTTCATGCTGTTCAATGCCTACATGAAACTGCTGGGAGAGCATCTGGAGGTTTGAGCTGTGGGGTCATTAACACACAGAGAACACCAAACTCTACCTCTCACTTCCATCTGTTTGTCCCAAAGAAGTGGTAGAAACCAGGAGGCAGCCTAGATGGCAAACAAGCTAAAAATGCAATTCAGTAAAGAGAGAGGTGCTGCTAGTTAGGAAAACTGATAACTGGGATGAGATAGGCCACCAGCATTTGAAGAGGTTGCACTCATCCTGAAAGTATAAATATGCATATTGGGGGTACTCCAGGTGACAGTAATTGCATCTTTTATACACCAACCAACTACAAAAGATACCAGTTTATTTCTGAGCACGAGCCCAGATGCTGGTTATTACTGTTAAACTCCTACACAGACTGAGACTGTACTACTTAAAGGACCACTTTCACTCATATGAATTTACTCAGGCCCTTAGGTCATCTTCTTGGTCTCTGTTCTCTGGCCTGCCACAGATGCAAATTCAGTCTATGTATGTAGTTATTTAATTAATTAATTTCTACCCTGCCTTTTTCCTGGTAATAGAAAAGGCAGCATACAAGATTAAAAACATACAACAATAAAAAAAACATTAAAAACTATTAAAACAAAAAATACTTGGTAGAGACCAGAGACAGGGTCTTTTTGGTTGTAGTGCTAAACCTATGGAATGTTTTACTTGAAAAAGCCCATCAGGCCCCCACATTGCCAATTTGAAAATGTTCTATAAAAGCACAACTGTTTTACCTTGCTTTTAATGGCTTTTGGTCTGATGTTTTTATTGTGGGCTTTCATTGTTAACTAAGTTTTTTATTGACAAATTATTTTTAGCTGTCCTTATCGCTTTATTCTGCTGAGTTTGTCCATTTTTCCTTCCTGTTGATTCTACACTGTTTTATATTTTTACTGTGAACTGCTTTGAGCAGATTTTATTTTGGCAAAGTGTTATAGAAATATATTAAATCAATAATCATCATTAAACAGAATGCATTTTTTTCTAGCTAGCAATATTGTATTGTATTTCATATATCATTGACCAATGCTTAAAATAACTGTACAAGACACCAAGCAGCTCCTAGGTTCTACTGTACCAAGTAGAACATAAGAAGAGCCCTGCTGGATCAGGCCAAAGGCCCATCTAGTTCAGCTTCCTGTATCTCACAGCGGCCCCACCAGGTGCCCCAGGGAGGCATGAGACAACAAGATGCTTGCATCCTGTTGCCACTCCCCTGCACCCAGTACTCTGAAGTAGCCTACTACTACAAATGGCAACTCACAGCACCATTTGGCTTTTCCCTCCAGGCAAGTACCATCT
>JAJKFI010000017.1:15628541-15641692 GCA_029204185.1 Lerista edwardsae | reverse complement strand
TGGGAGGCAGCAGGGACGTGGCCACAAACCAAGGGCCCTGTTCGGCATGTATTGGACAAGCCCATCCTCCAGTCCTCATTACCATCACCTGTGGCAAAGGCCCACTCTCCCTGGCCCTGGGAATGTCCTTGCTTCCCACCTGCTTGCGGCCTGATCGCCCCAGCAATAGCCCTTTTCCTCCATCATTCATTGAATTCCAGCCAATTAAGCACCAATTAAGTGAGCACTTCCCCATATAGCCTTGCACTAACTTAGCAGTAGCCCCTGACCCTCAACACCTTCACACCTCCCTGCCAGCACTGTGTAAGTTTAGTCTTGTTTGACTTGCTTTGCTTTGGAACAAAGAGTCTTACCCCATCAGCCTTGGACTGGACTGGCTCCTTCCTCAAATCCCAAAGAACACCCCCAGCCTGCTGTGAGAGCCGCCACAGGCTGAAACACCAGTGCAACATGAACTGGTTTTGAAAAATCCAGTATGAGCTTAGAGGATTATATTTAACCTTAATTGTCCTTTGAAAATGGACAGAAATGTGGTTTGATCACATGTGTTTTGAGCTTCAGCACACAATAAGTTCAGCCCAAATGCAATCTTGTTTTTGCAACACAGTTACTGTCACCAAAGGAAGAGGGAAACGGGCAAGGACACAGCCACAACCCTAATTGCAGAGTGTGCCACAGTTGTTTGCTTGTGGTGAGCAAGTAGTGCAGAAATACTCTTTAACAATATTTTAACAGACTGGAGAGAGCTTATGGCTTTTTGCCTGAAACACGCACAATTTCACAGCGACACCTGAAAATGCAATTCAGCACTGGCTGGGTTAGGCTAACCCTACATATCAGAATATCAGTATTTATTTACTACTACTCCAATCCTGTTCTTTCACCACCACCCACCACCAATGCAGCCATGCCAAAATGGCTACTGCCCAGTGGTGTCATCCTCAAATGACGTTCCGGAATGCTAGGCAGGACTTACCGCCTGATTGGCTGCCCGTCCGTGATGTGTCGCTGCCTGCCTGTCCGCCGCATGGGCACCCCTGGCTTCGGAGGGGGTGCCCGCTTGCCTGGGGGGCGCGCTGGGTGCCTGGGCAAGCAGCAGAGGGGCGCGCCAACCGGAGGGAGCCCGCGCGGTGGGCGGGCAGGCAGCGACACGTCACGGACAGCCTGTCAATCAAGCGGTAAGTCCCGCCTAGTGTTCCGGAACTTCATTTGAGGATGACACCACTGCTACTGCCGCATCCTGTGGGGGGGGCAGTTTTGAAGGTCTCTTCTGCTTAAGGGAACATTTGTTCCCTTACTTCTGGCTAAGCCTCTGTGGCATGTGTGTGTGTGGGTGTCTCCTCGTATTTGCACTAGCTAAATAGCTGGTGCATGTCCACATGGACCTGATCCTATGGCCCAAGAAAGGGGTCAGGATTTGGCAGCTAAGCCAGAGCTGGTGGCAAGCCTTTCCAGCCAGTGGTATAAGTGCCTTACGGTCAGCGATGGGATCTACAAACAACCTGGGGGAACGCTGGGCGGGACTTCCGCGGGGCTTCCGCGTGATTGGCTGCCCGTCCGCAGCGTTCTGCAGCTGTCCTGGCCTGGGGGGGGCTGCCCCCAGTTAGCGCGCCCCACCGCTGCTCTCCCAGGCACCTGGCGCAACCCTCACCTGTCCTCCGCAGCAAGCAGGAGCTCCCCCCCCCCGAGGTCAGGGCAGCTGCGGATCGCCGTGGACGGGCTGCCAATCACCCGGATGTCCCGCCTAAGTCCCGCCCAGCGTTCCCCCAGGTCGTTTGTAGATCCCATCGCTGCTTACGGTGCTTTAGCGAAACCAGCACCAGCACTGGCCCATTTAGGACTGGGTCCTTAGTTCATGGATTAAAGAGCTTTTGAGAAGGTCTTTTCTTTCAATAAGAAAAGGCACCCATGGTTAATGGAACAACAGATTTCAGGCATGCCCTGGTATCCGCTGGGGTTCCATTCTGGACCCTGCCGTGGATACCTGAAACCGGGGATACTGGGGATGCCTTTTTAAAGATAGGTGAACATCAGTGGTTTTGCTGCAGCAATGTAAAAAGCAAGATTTGTTTAATGTTCCCCTAACTTCTTAATAGTTACCTACGGTATCCGTGGATAGCTGAAACCATGGATACCGAATAAGTGGATACCAGGGTACACCTGCATAATTAATTTTATATGTGCTGTGCTGGTGGAGATAGGAAGTTGGCACATCTTCTAAAACCTGCAGCCTGATATGGCTGCTTCCTGATGCTTCGTGATAAGCTGGACCCTGCCAAAGGTGAACGTAAGGCAAGGCAGGTACACAAATGTGCATGACTCAATCAAGTAAGCAATGACAAAAGAGAAAGTACTAATCAACCAGAACCATCAAATCAGCCTATAAATATCCTATAATGTTCAACTTCCTTACCCAACCCTCACATTCAGGGGAACTCCTTGATAGCCTTGAGCACAGTAATGTAATTTGAGGGTGATTAATTGCCACGTGTAGCAATAGGTGGGACTAGAAATCTGGCAAATGAGCCCAATTCTGCCCACGCTCAATTGTTTTTGCTTATTGGCCCAGCTGGCTATAAGGTTGCTATTCTAAGGCTGCTGAACTTTCACCACCACCATTTCCTGTCTGGCTCTGGTTTTGTCAACAGTCTGGGTTGCGCCTGAATGCATAGAAGGCAGCAAAACCTCTGAATGACTAACGAGGCAAAGCGAACGTGGGGGGCGAAGTCCAGACAGGAGTAATTCAAAATCCTTCTTGATTCAATGTTCGCAGACACACAGGTGTGTGCTGCAGGTGCAGCCTTGCACATTTTGCAAAGAGCACTGCTGAAAAGGATTGAATAAAGTATGCTTTTCTAGGCAAAAAAAGTTCCAAAAGGTCACATTGGGTTCATCCTCCCCCAAACAAAATGGCCCAACCCTGGAAGGACCCTCAAAAATCTACATACATTGGAGCCCGATAGTACCCCCTCCCAGTGATGTCATGCAGGGGGTACGCGGGGGTACGCGAGTACCGGTTTCTAGGATTACAGCTGGCCCCGCCCATTCGCCCGCCCACTCGTCGACTCCGCCCTCTGCAACATTTGAATTTCCTGCATGTTTGAGTTGCCTGCATGTTCTCAGAGCCAGGCAGACAGGTAGGCAGCGAGCGGAGCCTTTCCTTTCCTTGCCACTGAAAAATGAGTTGCTCTGGGGTTTTAACATGATGCCAGGCCTCCTTAACATGTTCTGGGGGTGCTGTGGAATACTGTTGCAACTGTTGGGTCAGTTTAAAATCATCTGAGGCCTCAAAAAGGGCTTTTTTCATGTCACTTCCTGCCACGACATCACTTCTGGCTTATGACGTCACTTCCGGTGGGCGGGTCCCAACACATGCCAATCAAAAGTGAGTACCTGTTCTTAAATCATTTAGATGACACCACTGCCCCCTCCCACTGGGGCAGCCTTGCCAAAAAAAACAGTGTGGGGTGAGGATAGGCAAATTGGGAGGCATCAGAGTGGAAGGGGAATTTAAATCTCCTTATCTACTTCTGCTTCATTGACTATGCCAAAGCCTTTGATTGTCTGGATCACAACAAACTGTGGCAAGTTCTTGAAGAGATGGGAGTACCAGACCACCTGATCTGCCTTCTGAGAAACCTGTATGCGGGCCAGGAAGCAACAGTTAGAACTGGACATGGAACAATCAATTGGTTTCAAATTGGGAAAAGAGTATGACAAGGCTGTATACTGCCACCCTGCTTATTTAACTTATAGGCAGAGTACATCATGAGGAAGGCTGGGCTGGAGGATTCACAAGCTGGAACCAAGATTGCTGGGAGAAATATCAACAACCTCAGATATGCAGACGATACCACTCTAATGGCAGAAAGTGAGGAAGACCTAAAGAACCTGCTGATGAGGGTGAAAGAGGAAAGTGCCAAAATTGGCTTGAAGCTCAACATTAAAAAAAACTAAGATCATGGCAACCACTCCCATCACTTCCTGGCAAATAGAAGGGGAAGAAATGGAAGCAGTGACAGACTTTATTTTCCTGGGCTCCAAGATCACCACAGTTGGTGACTGCAGCCATGAAATTAAAAGACGTTTACTTCTTGGGAGGAAAGCTATGGCGAACCTAGACAACTTAATCAAAAGCCGAGACATCACCCTGCCAACAAAGGTTCGCATCGTCAAAGTGATGGTTTTCCCAGTAGCAATGTATGGCTGTGAGAGCTGGACCATAAGAAAGGCAGAGTGCCGAAGAATAGATGCTTTTGAATTATGGTGTTGGAGAAGACTCTTGAGAGTCCCCTGGACTGCAAGGAGAGCCAATCAGTCAATCCTCCAGGAAGTCAAGCCTGATTGCTCCCTGGAAGGACAAATCCTGAAGCTGAAGCTCCAATACTTTGGCCACCTGATGAGAAGAGAGGACTCTTTAGAAAAGACCCTCATGCTGGGAAAGATGGAAGGCAAAAGGAGAAGGGGGCGGCAGAGGATGAGATGGTTAGATAGTGTCACCGAAGCGATGAACATGAAATTGGGCGAACTCTGGAAGCTAGTGGAGGACAGGGAGGCCTGGCGTGCTGTGGTCCATGGGGTCGCGAAGAGTCAGACACAACTTAGCGACTGAACAACAACAACAACCCCTTTGTAAGCTTCCCATTTTACAATGGAATTTCTTGGACCTGAGGACACTAAGGCAAATCAGAGAAGATAAAAAGGATGGGGAAGGTGAGGAGAGGGTGTGGGAGGCTTGAAAAAGCAGGGATAAGATCCAGCACCAATCCTTGCTGCTGTTATCTCCAAATGATTGGCTGCTCTGCCTTAATTCGCCCAATCAGCTTTCAGTGGGGACAACAAGTAGGAATTCATCAGAGCTTTCCATCCAGGTATGACCCAAGCGGAAGTGGTACCCAAGGCAGAATCCCTCCCCCTTTTTTCCTCTTCTGCCCCCAGGATCCTCCCATGCAGCCTTTGAATGGTGGGCAGAGGAGGTGGTCAAGGAGGCGGAAGCAGTGGTGGGTTGATGGAGGTGGCGGACAGACACAGGATGCAGAGCACCCCCTGCTGGTTCAGCCTTGCAGCAGTCACCTCATCTGGTCTCAGAGCGCAATCCTATACTGCACTGGATTAGCAAGGCCAGCAGGCCCGTGCCAAATCCAGCGCAGTATCTGAGAGGCTGGAGCCTCCCCACGGCAAGGGCACATTCATGCCCTTACCGTAGGGGAGGCTCCAGTTTCCCGTTTGCGCTACTCAGATCTGTGCCTGCTAAACAACCCAAGAGGTTCGCCATCACTGGCATAGATGATCCCATTCCTCCCCTCTGTACATGCAACATAATGCGTCAAAAGTGCTTTTGATAGAGGCGTATGATCTCTTGGGCTGCAATTGTCTGATAAAATGCTAGCAGTTTAGGACAAGAAAACTAGGTCAAATGAGCTACTGCCAAACAATCAAAAATGCTCCCTTGGCTTCACTCAACCTTCCCACAGCACCTGGAAATAACGCTGAGATTGTGTTTATGCAAAGCCATGAGTGGGACAACAGATTCCCAAAACCATGCCTTCTTGGGAGAGAGGGGTGGTGGTGGGGAAAACCGTCATGTAAGCATGTTTGTTTTACAGTCACTCGGAAGTTGTAACTTGTCCCTGAGAGACGATGAGTCACTCACAAGTGTGTAGGTCTATAAAAGTCAAAGCCTCCCAAGTGCTCATCAATCCAAGTTCCAAAAGCCTTCGCCTTCAGCCAGCATGAAGCAGCCAAGCTTGACCACCTTCTTTCTGTGGCTGGGCTTTTCCTGCTGTTTTACGTTGCCAATCTCAGACGAGGATGACAGCCGAGACAGCGATGAGTTCACAAAGCAAGAGTTGGAATTCGCAGAGGTACGGTATGCGTCTTTCTTATGTGTGCTTAGACGGATGCTTTGTCTTCCCCCTTCTCTACATTTTCTGCTTAAGTGCTTTAGGGCGCAATCCTAACCTGGAGTTAGGCTGGCACAGTTAGGCCAATAAAGTTTGGCTGGCGCAAGGGCCACTGTTAAGTATGTTTGGATCACTCCCGGAGTCAGAGGCCAGCACACAGATGTACACCATCCTCCCTGACTCCGAGAGTGGTCCAAACACGCTTTATGTTATCCCTTCTGCTGGCCAAACTGTGCTGGCCTAATTCCAGGTTAGGATTGTGCTCTGAGTGTTGGCAGGATATAGAGTCGACAAGGCTCTAACTGGGAGTGTTGCTGCATGGAAAACTGACGAGTCAAAGAGATGTACGCCATTCTCCCCGACTCTGAAAGTGATCCAAACGCGCTTCACGGTGTCCCTTGTGCCAGCCAAACTTTGCTGGTCTGACTGTGCCAGCCTAACTCTAGGTTAGGATTGCACTCTGCATCAATACCGGATTGCTAGGGGTCTTGGGACAAATGCCTTACACTGGATTTCCCATGGCCCCTGCTCCCACTGCCTGACGGCTTATCGCAGGGGTGGCCAACCCATAGCACTGCACATGCCACTTTTTATGTAGTGAATTTTGAATGTGCCATTCCACCTTAATGTTGCTTTTTGCGATTACCATACTAGCTAAATAGAACCTCCATGTTCAAGGGCAGTATATCTCAAAGTGCCGAAATGTACAGAGCAAGAAACGTACCCTATTGAGGTTCTCTCCTGTACATCATTCTTTTCCTGCCTTTCTCCCTATCTTCCAACCAGAGCAAATCAAGCAGAGTAGGTGTGGCCACCCTGAGTGAAGCTTTGAAACTTGGAGGTGTGCTGTATAGCAAAGAAATTAAGCAAACTATAAACGGTTGCAATGCTTTTCTTTGTTATTATTTAAATGTTTTTCAGAAAATGTAGGGTGAAACCAGCGGTGTTATTCTGCCAGAACGCTGGGTGGGACATCCGGGTGATCGACAGCCCGCCCATCGCGTTCCCCAGTGTTACGCCGTTTGCGTAACGTACACAAGTGGCGTAATTGGTTACGCAAACGGCATAACACTGGGGAACGCGACGGGTGGGCTGTCGATCACCCGGATGTCCCGCCCAGCATTCCGGCAGAATAACACCGCTAGGTGAAACTCACTAGAAAGTGTCAGTGAGCCACTAGTGGCATGCATGCTGTGGTTTGGCCACCCCTGGCTTATTGAGTGCTACCACTACCATCAGTACTGAGGCTTCATTGGTTGCTGGGCCCCCTATGAGTATAGGTCATCAGCAGGATTCTACCTGGCTGACCCCCAATGCCTGACCTCCACCATCCTTCAGTATTGCTGCTCCCAGAACATCTCTGTTCTCTTTCTTCTTGGTAAACCCCTCAGGGCACAGACCTGCCTTCTTGTTTAAGTTAACCCAGAAGTGTTAAATGTGTGCCACTGGTGAGGCGTCTGGTGGGTCTCAGGAAGCTGGACCAGATGGGCCTTGGCCTGATCCAGTGTGGCTGTTCCTATGAGTATTTGTCTGAAGAGGAGCGTCTGGTTCTGGTGGCTGTCAAAGAGAAATGCTGTGGAGAGTATTGACTATCCACCAGTGTGTTTACCTCAGAATTTACCTCAGAATGCCAGCTGCAAGGGAGTGGTAACAGAATGCAGCACCCTGTTGTCTTGTGGGCTCCCTGAGGCATCTGGTGGGTCACAGTGAGATATAGGAAGCTGGACTAGATGGGCCTTTGGCCTGACCCAATGGGACTCTTCTTATGTTCTTAAGTGCCATCTATGAAATACTGAATTACATTCTAATAGATTCACAGTACAATCCTATGCATGTCTACTCAGACTACTGTGCACATGCATAGGATTATACTCACAAGTCCCATTGTGTTCAATGAGCTTTACTCCCAGGAAAGCGAGTATAGGATTGTAGCCTCAGAATCTAAAACGTTTGTGTGTGTTTTCTCCCCAGCGCTATCTGAACACGCACTACAAGCGCGAGTCTAGTCCTGCTGGCATACTGAGGAAATCGGCCGATACGTTTGCATCCAAACTTCGTGAAATGCAAGCGTTCTTTGGACTGAAAGTAACAGGCAGGCTCGATGAGGAAACATATGAGCTCATGCAAGAGCCACGATGTGGCGTCCCTGATGTGGGGGAATACAATTTTTTCCCTCGAAAGCTGAAGTGGAACAAAAACAATATAACATACAGGTAATAACCTCAGTATTATTACTGAGTAGTATTAACACGTCAGTAAGGGATGTGGTGGCACAGCAGGTTAAACCGCTGCTGCTGGGCTTTCCGACCGGAAGGTTGGGAGTTCAAGACTGCGCGATGGAGTGAGCTCCCGTTGCTTGTCCTAGCTCCTGCCAACCTAGCAGTTTGAAAGCACCTAAATGCAAGGAGATAAATAGGGACCACTTCGGTGGGAAGGGAACGGCGTTCCATGCGCTACGGCATAGAGTCATGCTGGCCACACAACCATGGAAGCTTGTCCTTGGACAAAACGCCGGCTCTACAGGCTTTGAAACGGAGATGAGCACCGCCCCCTACAGTTGGTCACGACTAGACCATTCGGTCGTGGGGAAACCTTTACCTTTTAATAACCTCAGTATTAGGTCCCAAATCCAACACATCTCAGTGCAATGCCAGCACAAAACCTGCACATTGCTGTTCTGACTGGTATGTTCATCCCTCAAAGGGAGATAAATGTTTGAGAGCCTTTTTTAGTTATTATTACTTATAAATAAGGTATAAATAAATAAATAAATAATAAATAAATATAAATATAAACTTTCTAGATCTCCTTTTTTAAAAGTCTGGTAAACCTAGGTGGGTCGCGATAGAATGTCGTTTTAAAAAGTGATCCTGGTACAAAAACGTTTGGGAACTACTGTCCTAGCATAGTTGTGGCACTTTTATAAAAGTAAGCTATCTTGCTTGAATTGTTGTGCTGTTGTATGCAGAAGTGGAAGAAGTTTTAAGTCCAATATTTGTGACCCTGTTTCATTATGTGTGACCCCTAGATTGTCAATGATCATTTAAGTTTTTTTGCATGGATTTCATCCAGACTTTCTATTTACCACTTTTGCATCTGTTTCCAAATGGAATCAAAACAGAGTAACACAGGAATGTTGTGGATTTGGTGCTAGGCTGCCTCCAATAAGCACAGAAATGAAAAATAAGGTGTTAAATAGTTAGCTGTGCCATCAGTGTCCTTAAATGGAATTGCCTGGTTTTATTAATACAGTTTAATGCCTATGAACGAGAAGCAAGCCCCGCTGAACTCAGTGGGAATAACTGTACTTAAATTACAGTTATCAATCAATACCATGCTGCTTGGGCTTGAGCCATTGTGTTTGAGAGTGCAATCCTAACCTGGAGTTAGGCTGGCACACCAGCAAAGTTTGGCTGGCACAAGGGATATCGTAAAGCACGTTCGGACCACTCTTGGAGTCAGGGAGAATGGTGCATGTCTATGTGTTGACCTCTCTGACTCTGAGAGTGGTCCAAACATACTTTACGCTCGCTTCTGCAAGACAAACTCTGCTGGCCTAACTGTACTGGCCTAACTCCAAGTTGGGACTGCGCTCTGAATTAGGATCATTGTAGCTACTCTCAAAAATAAGACTAGTGATTTTGAACTCTGCAGTAAAATCCCCTTTTTATTGCAGAGAAACCATCTTTTTCTGTGCCCAGAAAACCCAAGTTCTATAACAGAAGAAGAGCATGTGCTTGCATGGTTATTGTATTTTTTTGAATTAGTGGAGGAAGGCATGTAACCTTTGAAATATTGTGACTTGAGACTGATTGATGTCTTGAGTTACAAAGAATCAATGGGAGATATTGTTTTTTTGTTTGTTAGGATTGTAAATTACACCCCTGATCTGAAAAAGGCTGAAGTGGACAGAGCATTCAAGAAAGCGTTTAAGGTCTGGTCTGACGTGACACCACTCAACTTTACTAGGATTCGCAGTGGCACAGCTGACATCATGATCTCCTTCAGAAGGAGAGGTAATGAAAAAGAAGTTAAAAAAATAGTAGTTGTCTGAAAGATATTCTTTTGCTCAGCACAGTGATGGCGAACCTATGACATGCGTGTCAAAGGTGACAACCCACAACATTTGGTGTGACACACCAGTGTTCACCAATCCCTGACAAAAACTGAGTTTGTTTTACTCATTTTTTCATTTTTATAATTTTTTGATGTTTCTTTATGTAATACGCATGACCGGACAGTATTTTTTTGTTTAAATAAATGAATACAAAGAATTGTTTCTCTTTTGTTTGGGAGGGGGTTTGACCCACCAGCAGAGTCAAGTTCAGCATTTTCCTAAGTTTTGACATGCCTACCCCAAAAGGTTAGCCATCATTGGCTTAATAGTTTAGCCTGCTAATAATATTTCTTGCTGTTTCCTTTGTCTGTAGAGCATGGAGACTTCTATCCTTTTGATGGACCTTCTGGATTATTAGCTCATGCTTTTCCTCCTGGTCCAGATATTGGAGGAGATGCCCATTTTGATGAGGATGAACTCTGGTCAACAGATTCAAAAGGTAGTATGCGCTCTAAATGCCATTTACAATATAGTTGTAAAGGTTGATTCAATGTGAAGATAGACAGTGTTAGGAACATAGGCTGCCATATCCTGAGTCAGACCAATGGCCTATCTAGCGAAGTACTGCTGACACTGACCAACATTAGCGCTCCATGTTTTCAGACAGGAATTTTTCTCTGGAGATGATGGGGATTGAGGGTACAATCCTAACCTGGAGTTAGGCCGGCCCAGTTAGGCTAGAAAAGTTTGATAGGCACAAGGGCCACCTTAAAGTGTGTTTGGAGCACTCTCGGAGTCAGGGAAGATGGAGCACATCTGTGTGCTAGCCCTTGTGCTGGCCAAACTTTGCTGGCCTAATTGTTCCAGCCTAACTCCAGGTTAGGATTGTGCCCTGAATCTAGAACCTTCCACATGCAGTGGGAATTACTGCACTTAAATAAATAAATATCATGCTGTTAAACATATCAAACATGTTTTGTACCTTGAATATTTGAGTTTAAAATATTTGTTTCCAAACCCTAACCCCAACCTCCTGTATCCTCTCTTAATTCTCATTTAACTTGGGTGAATTGTTTAGAAAGCAGATTCTCCATGTCATGGACGTATATGTGGTTCACAATTGTTTACATCTGACAAATAGGAAATAGTGACTGGACTGTTTCTTTTGCATATTGCTGATTTGCCACTTATTATAGACATTCCCCAGGGGTATTCCTCAGGGTTCCGTTCCGGGAACCCCCCCCCCCATGGATACCCAAAACCATGGATATTGGGGACATCTTTTTAAAGATAGAGGAACATCAGTAGTTTAAAAAAAGTTTTAAAAAAGAGATCTGTTTAATGTTCCTCTATCTTTTTAATAGAGTCCCAGTATCCATGGTATCTGTGGATAACTGAAAGTGTGGATACCAAATCAGTGGATATTGGGGCACTACTAATTTTATTTTTATTTTATTTAACTAATAAAAATAAATATTTTAACCATACATAATATACTTCATAAGGCACAGCAAAAGCGCAGCAATATATCCCACTTACATATTATTTTCTTACTACCAAGTCAACATTTCAAAATAAACAAAAATCAACAAACTGTATCCCAGCAGTCCTTATTATACTATCCGGGATACTCCTGTATTCATGTTGACTTTGCCAAATTCAGTAAAATTCTAGGCGGTCTAATGCTATCCATATTTACTAGGAAGTGAGTCTTACTAGGGGTTTACTCTCAAATAGGTGCAAATAGGATTGCAGCCTAAATTTGGCTGTTTTTGATAGAACTAAATTCTGATGAAGTAGGAATGATGATGTGAGGATTTAATTTTACAAGTTGCTGCCTAAAAAAGAAGATGGTTAAAAGAACCTGGCACAAGCTTCATTCCTTTGATAACAATATTGAAATGCTTTTTTTTTTTTTTTTGGTAGGCTACAACTTGTTTCTTGTTGCTGCCCATGAGCTTGGTCATTCCCTGGGAATGGAGCACTCCAGAGACCCTGGAGCACTGATGTATCCAATTTACACATACACGGGCAACACTGGCTTCTTGCTTCCAGATGATGATACGCAAGGAATCCAGGAACTTTATGGTATGTCTGCCTTTTGCCATTTTCCTTCCATCTTGCATGCATTATTTGGCAGTGAAAGTCATGGTTACGTAAACATTTTTCAAGTGTTCCTATTCACCAGCCTGATCAGGCAAGACCGGACATTACAGGATATTCCATTACACACATAGTAACACTTTTTCTTTATTTCCTTAATCTTCCACATAGCATTTAACCTGTTCACAGCCCAATATTAACCAGACCTGGCACAGCTAAATAGCTGGCACGAGTCCAAGAAGCTCATGGTGGGGGTAGGGAAGGATCAGGAGAGGGGCATAGGATACCCCATAAGCCTGCTTCACCAATCCTGCCCCCTCCCAGTCCTGCTGCTCCCTGTTCTCTCCTAGCCCAGAAACACTCCCACCCTGCCTCTGTTCCACCCCACCCCCCACCCTTGCACCACCCAGAACCTTCTACCTTCTCTGGCAGGTAGCATCTACCTTCTCTGGCGACCACAAGTCCAGATCTGGCATCAGCAGAATGGTGCAGGCCTTTCTATTGGCGCATCATGCTCCCAAGTAATCACAAACATGCTTGATGGCATGATTGTGACACTCGAGGCCAGCACAGCACCTGCTGTGCTGGCGGAGCACAAGCTTAGCATTGTGCTCTTCATCATCTTCACTGCATTTCCCCTGTCTATTTCAGCAATCTCCTCCATACATTTCAACCTATCAAATCCTTCTGCAAATTCTCACTTCCTCAGCTCAGGGCACAATCCTAACCTGGAGTTAGGCCAGCACAGTTAGGCCAGCAAAGTTTGGCCGGCACAAGGGCCACCCTAAAGTGTGTTTGGACCACTCTCGGAGTCAGGGGGGATGGCGCATGTCTGTGTGCTGGCCCCTCTGAGAATGGTTCGAACATACTTTATGGTGTCCTTTGTGCGGGCCTAACTGTGCTGGCCTAACTTCTGATTAGGTTAGGATTGCGCTCTGTGTATAGATCTGCCCTGAGACTTTGGCTTCAACCTGAAAAAGCTATTGGTGGCTAGGGTTACCAGATGCAAACTGGGTCAAAGTGCTTGTATTATTATTATTATTATTATTATTATTATTATTATTATTATTATTATTATTATTATTATT
>JAJKFI010000017.1:15595981-15606307 GCA_029204185.1 Lerista edwardsae | reverse complement strand
TATTATTATTATTATTATTATTATTATTATTATTATTATTATTATTATTACTCCTGCAATTTAAATTGGCATTCTTGGACTGCAGCAATTGTACAACCATAAAACATCCCTGACAGAAAGCAAGATAAGGACAAAATATGATGTAAAAGCACTGAACTAAATTAAAAAAAAAAAACACCCTCACTTGAAAATTCAAATTGTTAACACTCACAAAAGGAACACAGCAAGAGTAAGGTCTGCAGTTTCAAAGATGGCTTGGAACACTGCCTTAGAACAAGGAAAAGGGGGTCTAAATCCCATGTCTTCCCATTAGATTCCATTATTCACCCCATATAGTGGCTGAATGCAGTATAGGGCGACAATGGAAGAGCAAGGAAACTGGAAGTGGATTTAATAGCACTTGTGTCAGGACCTACCGAAAGTGATGTCATTAACTTGGAAGTGATGTCATAGCCAGAAGTGACATCATGAAGCAGGAATGCTGTCATTGTGACATAATAAAACAACACTCCTGGAATGCAAACTGGCATTCTTGGACTGCAGCAATTGTACAACCATAAAACATCCCTGACAGAAAGCAAGATGAGGACAAAATATGATGCAAAAGCACTGAACTATTTTTTTTTTTAAAAAAGCACCCTCACTTGAAAATTCAAATTGTTAACACTCACAAAAGGAACACAGCAAGAGTAAGGTCTGCAGTTTCAAAGATGGCTGCTCCCAGCTTTCCGCGACTCACCTGATGTCAGGTCGCAATCCACCAAGTGGGTCCCAACCCACAGTGTGAATAACACTGGTCTGCAACAGTAGTCTTCAACCTTTGTCATGCCATGATCCCAATATATAACTAAATAATGAGACTGGGGACACTACTGTTGATCCTGCCCCTCCCAGAACCCTCTCCGCCCACTCGCCACTCCTAGCACTGTTCACAGTAACTAAATTTGCTTATTAAAGAATGCAGAAAATGTTACCATGAAGCCTGGCATTAGTGAAGGCCATTTTAGCACAATGGCTAAGAACCTGAGCAGGACTGGGACTCCATCTCCTGGTCCTTGAAGGGATACATCAGATGCCTCCCCCTTTGCCTGATGTGCTCTAGTCCAGTAGTCGTCAACCTTTTTCATTTCTGTACGTTGCTGCAGCCCCACAACTGAGGCTTCGCGACCCCATTGGAGCCCCAGTCCCAAGGTTGGTTACAGCATTTGTCATTATCTTCTGCATGTGGAGGGACCATTGACTTCTCTGAGTACCGTAGCCTCCGATGCTCAGGTTTCAAACTCTTTTGTTCTGTGCCTTTACTTTTCCTCAGTTCCCCATGAAAAGTGTAGCCACTACTGTAGACTAGCGATTCCCAAACTATGGATCAGGACCAGCGATGGGATCTACAAATGAACAAGGGGAACGCTGGGCGGGACTTATGCAGGGCTTCCGCATGATTGGCTGTCCATCCGTAGCATTCCGCAGCTGTCCTGGCCTCAGGGGGGCTGCCCCTGGTTAGCACGCCCCCCCGCTGCTTGCCCAGGCACCCGGCGCAACCCTCACCTGTCCCCCGCGGCAAGCAGGAGCCTCCCCCCCCCCCGAGGCCAGGGCAGCCATGGAACGCTACAGATGGGCTGCCACTCAAGTGGAAGTCCTGCCTACGTCCCGACCAGCGTTCCCCTTGTTCATTTGTAGATCCCATCGCTGATCAGGACACACCAGTGGGTAGTGAGCCAATTTCAGGTGGGTTGTGAAGCAACTAAAGCAGCCATATTGAAAAAATGGGAAGATGGGATTCTGGAAAGGGGGAGAACTGTGTGGTTGTTTTGCTTGTGTCAAGGTTGTAAATAGGTTTTTTTTTTCCCTTTTGGATTCACTTTGCTATTGGAAAATGGCTGAGAAATAACCTAACTTGTAGCTACACTCTCAGGAAAGCAATAGGCTCTGGTGTCACAATGACGGAACTTCCAGCCATGACATTCTGGCGGTTCCTGGACAGATTGGCATTCTAAAAAGTGGGTCCTGGTGCTAAAAAGTTTGAGAAGCACTGCTGTAGACTTATGTATGAGTAACTGCCACCCTGGAACCAAAAATCTCAGCCAATGTAAGATTCGACATAATTTCAGTGATCCAATGAGGTGTTAAAAAAAATGACCAAAATTTGTTCATAAATGACCAAAGGACACATAGTTTGGGAATATTTTGGAACAACTTTATGGCATGATCATCTTTGCCAGAGCCCTTTCCAAACCACATATGACCCAATCTATGGAGATATTATTGGGAAACACTGAAAGATGCTCAGGAACACTCATTGGCACAACCCCTTTCCATCTGCCCAGAATTTTGGAAATACCCATGTGTCTCAGCTGTGGTTTGTTCTATTAATTAAATAATTCCTCATGCCCCACTATTCAGTAGCAACACCCACGTTGGCTTATGAGATCACAATAGTTCACTTTAAAATGAAGCACCATCATCATTTTTACTATGCCTCAACAACAAGGTGATTCAGGGAACGTTTTTGAAAGGAACGAACACTGCCCAAAGGCTTACAGTCTAAGGCAACACATGAGCAAGGGGGAAAGAACCCAAAAGGAAGGAGGAAAGGAGAAAGGGGAACAGAGTTGAGATATCAAGACAGGCTTGCTAAGCCAAGACATGTTTTCAAAAACAGTTCAAGGGCCCATTACTACCCAACCTTCCAGCACAGATGCAGCTGCAATACAGATCTGAGGAGAGGGAACAAATGTTCCCTTACTTTGAGGGGGACTCCATGATTGCCACCACACTGCATAATTCAGTGCACACCCCATTGGCCCAGAGCACAATCCTAACATGGAGTTAGGCTGGCACAGTCAAGCCAGCAAAGTTTGGCCAGCACAAAGGACACCGTAAAGTATGTTTGGGACACTCTCGGAGTCAGAGAGGCTAGCACACAGACGTGCACCATCCTCCCTGACTCCCAGAGTGGTCCAAATGTGCTTTATGATGGCCCTTGTGCCAGCCAAACTTTGTTGGCCTAACTATACCAGCCAAATCCAGGTTAGGATTGCGCCCCCAGTTACATCAGTGCTGGAAAGCTGGATACAATAGGGCCAGTGGTGTCATTCAAATGATTTAGGAACAGGAACTCACTTTTGATTAGCACTTGTCGGGAACCCGGAACCAGCCACGGAACCCGTTAGGATCCGGAACGCCCATTCTGGTCCATTCCCCCTGAATGACATCACTGAATAGGGCCCTAAGCATTTAGAAGGAAGGAGGGGTGTAGATAATAAGAGACAGGGACATCTCCAAAGGAAACGGGCAGAAAAAGAAAAATGGGAAATTGAAGTCACATAAAAATTAGTCAAAAGGAAAATCAAGAAAGGAACCAAGTAAAAAATAGTGACGTTTACAGGATTCAGTAAGAAAACAGAATGAAGGAACTGAAGAAGCCACGTGGAACTGGAGAACACCAATGAATTTGGACGAAGTGATGAATATTAAACTACACAAATGAGAATTTTGCATTTTGCTATTTATTTAAAAGCTCTTCTTCATTATAGGAAAACTAGGGTGCTTTGGAAGGTTTTAGAGGTGAGGTTTTGCTAACTTCTGAAAATGCATTGAACCCCCTGAAGGTCTGACATTAAGACACAATCCTAACCTGGAGTTAGGCCAGCACAGTTAGGCCAGCAAAGTTTGGCTGGCACAAGAGACACCGTAAAGTATGTTTGGACCACTCTCAGAGAGAGGCCACCACATCGATGTACATGATCCTCCCTGACTCCGAGAGTGGTCCAAACACGCTTTGCGGTGGCCCTTGTGCCAGCCAAACTTTGCTGGCCTAACTGTGCCGGCCTAACTCTAGGATAGGATTGCGCCCGAAGTGGTTCACTCCCATTGAGAATATGCTTTGCTAAAGCAGAATTTTCTGTTCATACCAGTTCTACACCAGAAGCTGATGAAAGATACTTTAGAAAAATGATTCACAAAACTTTTAGAGGCCCCAAGGCTGCTGCCTGATTTGTCAATTACAAGGGATGTATTATAATGGTTTTTGAATTATGGTGTTGGAGAAGACTCTTGAGAGTCCCGTGGACTGCAAGGAGATCCAATCGGTCAATCCTCCAGGAAGTCAAGCCTGATTGCTCCCTGGAAGGACAAATCCTGAAGCTGAAGATTAAGTACTTTGGCCATCTCACGAGAAGAGAGGACTCTTTAGAAAAGACCCTCATGCTGGGAAAGATGGAAGGCAAAAGGAGAAGGGGGCGGCAGAGGCTGAGATGGTTAAATAGTGTCACCGAAGCAATGAACATGAAATTGGGCGAACTCCGGAAGCTAGTGGAGGACAGGGAGGCCTGGTGTGCTGTGGTCCATGGGGTTGTGAAGAGTCGGACATGACTTAGCGACTGAACAACAACAACAACAAATTGTAATGGTGATCAGGCTGCAGTGCTACACTCCCCGCCCCCAGCTAGCAGCTTGTTTAACCCTTCATGCACATAGCCTAATCTGCCCTGTCAGTTTCACAACCCACCAAAAATTTGATCATGACCTACTGGTGGGTCCCGGACACACAGTTTGAGAACTGCTGCTTTAGAAGCAAGATGCTTCTTGCTTAGTGTGCTTAAAGATGGGTGTTCTGCCCCACTGTAGGAGGATAACCTTATCATATATCAGATATACACATTATTATTATTATTATTATTATTATTATTATTATTATTATTAATTGGATTTTATATCCCACCTTTCTGCCTGAAGGCACCCAAGGCGGCATTACAACAAAAGACACAATAAAAACAGAATTTAACATTAAAAAACAATTAAAAAACAATATTAAAACAATACAATTAAAAAATTTAAAAAACAACAAGCCCCGTGAATCATGAGATGTAATCAAGATATAAAAGTGTAAAAACCAGCCAGCCTGTCAACAGTTAAAAGCTTTTTGAAATATAAAAGGTCTTCAGCCCCCACCGAAATGTTAACAATGTTAACATTCCTGGCTTTAAGGCATGATCCTGTCTTTATCCAATGATCAGCGGTCCATCCAAAAGAGGGGCGCACGAAGAATTTGACAGCTAAACCGAGCAGAGAAAAAGCAGATGCAAAATTTTAGCACAATATGCAAATGCAGCTGCCAACCTGCGTTAGTATTCATTCCTGATATTCTTGCCCCTGCAGGCGATGTATTTACTGCCGCTGACATGCTTGGTCCTGTTTCAAAATACAGCATGAATGATCATCCTCACTGAAGCATTTCTTCTCTGAAAATGGTTTCCAAACTGTGACCCTAAAAACCCAACTGGGACTAGTTGGGACAGGTTCAGATTAGCTTGACCTTAAGTACATCGGAGAACGGCAGGCTCCAGAGCCACTTCCACTTTGCTCAGCTGAGAAGCTGTGCCTGTTCCAAAGAGGACTTTACTAATCTGGTGGTGCTAAGGTCAAATGTAGCCCCAAACTAACAGCGCAATCGTAGCGTGTGTGCCCCTTGCATTGACGCTACATCATAGCGTCAATGCAAAGGGCAGAGCACTGAGAGTGCCAAGCAGCACCCCGGCATTGACGCTCCATCTCTGAAGTCAACACTACTCGCAGCGTCGGCTTCCGAGCGCTGACGGAGAGCCATCCCTTGCGCCAACTGAAGACAGTCGGCACAAGGGAGGCTGTGTCCCATATCTGGACGGGGATTGGTGAGAGGGGGGAGGCAGGAGGTGGGACTTGGGCAGGATGTGGGCGGGCTTGGGAGGTGGCCGTATGTCCACATCCTAAGCCCGTCAGCGAAGCCGCGAAGCCCCAATTCAGATTTACGCCCGCTCTTTAGCGGGCACAGATCCGAGGAGCACATAGGGGAGGCAGGAGCCTCCTCTACGGTAAGGGAGCGCACTCTCTCTTGCCGCGGGAAGGCTCCAGCCTCTCCTAAGCAGCGCTGGATATGGCGCTGGCTTCCAACCCTATCCTTTCCCTCACTCACAGATGCAGAGGCACTGTTGGTACATACACTGCATCCTGGAAGGGGGGTCCTCTGCATAAGAGAACATTTATTCCTTTACCTGGGGGTAAGCCTCCACTGCTGGAATTTACTCCGCAATTATACTGGTGCAAGTCTGAGTGGACCCAGGAAGGCGGACCAATGCCAGGAAGGGGACACGATGGGATGTCAGTGGAGCTGCTGCCACCAACGTTGCTCCCCTTCCAGCTCTTGTTCCGCCCTCCATTCTGCCATGTCCCCTCCCCATTCCTCCCCTCCCCATTCTGTCCCCTCTCCACCTCCCTCTCTTTCTCCCTTGCATTGATGTACTGCCATTGGGGGACGGGCAGGATCCACGGGTGGGCCACAGTCGCCACTCGCCACTCGCATTGGTGGCCTGGCTCTGCGATTTGTTGTGTTGCCTTTTGCGCCAGTTGTAAAGGACCTTCCACAACCAGAATGCCAGCTCCAGTGTCATAGGGCTCACTTAGGATTCAGTTGTGGTTTTCTTAACACGTTATTGATATTAACTGTCTCATATAGGTCATGCCACTGAACCATTTAAACCACAATCCTTTGACACTCTTACCTGGAGTAAGTCGTGCACAGGATTGCACTGTTAGCCAAGCCATCCCTACTGTGATTGGCAGCAGCTCTCCAAGGTCTTAGGGAGGAATCTTGGGCCTGACACATCGATTGCGTGTGTGCTTCCTTCTCTCATTTCTTATTTTTGATCCCACGAGCTTTTGTTTTTCTTTCAACAGATACAAAATGTTTCCATGACACCACATTCCGTATCAGACACCCTGCCACGCTCCAGTTGTGGGTCAACTGTCAAATTAAATGTAACCACAGGGCCCATTGAAATGTACGTGAGAAGTGCGCAGGAATGCAATGAGGTGAAGCAGTAAAAGGGCAATTTGGTCAATCAAATGATAGGGGGCAAAGAAAATGACAGATCAGGTGTGAGAATGCGGAAAAGTAGAGCACATGCCATAAGATGGTTAGTCACTCAAAGAGAACTGCATAAACAGACACACAATTAATGTCATCTCTGGCTTGACCATGATGAGATGTTGCGACTGGAGAGCAAAGAATCATAGAGTTGGAAGGGACTTACAAGGTCATCTATTTCAACCCCCTGCTTGTAGCAGAAAATCCTCCTAGAGCATTGATTCCCAAACTGTGGGTTGGGACCCACCAATGGATCGCAAGCCAATTTCAGGTGGGTCGTGAAGCACCTACAACAGCCATATTGAAAATTTGGGAAGACGGGATACAGGAAAGGGGAGGGCTGTGCGTTGTTTTGCTTGTGTCAAGGTTGTAAATAGGCTTTTTTCCTTTCTGATTCACTTTGCTGTTGGAAGACGGCTGAGAAATAACCCAACTGATTGCTGCATTCTCAGGAAAGCAGCAGGCTCTGGCATCGCAATGATGGCATTTTCAGCCATGACATCACTTCTGGTGGGTCCCAGACAGATTGTCATTCTAAAAGGTGTATCCTGGTGCTAAAACGTTTGACAACTACTGTCCTAGATCATCTCCAGTAGGTGCCTGCCAAGCCTCTGCTTGATGATCTCCAGTGAAGGAGAATCTACCACTTCAAGAATTTCTTCTTGATGTCCAACCAGAATATCCTCTGTGGTGATTGTACCCATTGGATCTAGTTCTACACTCAGAGGCTGCTGAGAACAGATTTGTCCCTTCTTGCATATGACAGCCCTTCAGGTACTTGAAGAGTGCTATCCAAACCCCTCTCAGCCTTTTCTTCTTGAGGCTAAATGTACCAAGTTCCCTCAACCTTTCTTCGTAGGGCCTGCTCTCCAGTCCTCTGATCATCCTTGCCACTCTTCTCTGAACCTGCTCCAGTTTGGCTGCATCTTTCTTAAAGCGAGGTGCCCAGAGATACCAAGACGTCTTTGTGCACTGCCACAAGCCTGTCTTCCAGTGGTTTTGCAGATACATCACCAAGGAAGAGAAAATCAAAGGTAAAACACAAAGGGAAGGGAAGAGTGGTGTGGCGTTAAGCCTTGGCAGGTAGCGGTTACCACCACAATAATAGTACAGGGAATATGTGCCCAAGGACCACCATTATTTTCTAAGGCCAATTTCCCAGTGTGGGGAGGGAAGAGGGAGAAATCCTGACAAGTGGCAAGAAACACTGGAGCCTAAGCAAGGAATTTCCAGAACTCCTTCATTTACATAGTTTCCTTTCCTATGTCATAAAACCACTCAAGTCAATTGCTGCATTTGTTTTGATTAAGAGACAGTCATTAACCGCTTTTTCGGCTGAAAAGTTTATCTAGCTGAGATGTTGCACTGTTTTGATGCTTTATTTAGCTGGTGCTAAGGATGGAATGATATATGATAGGGAGCTACAAACTCCAGTCCGTGGGCTGGATCCGGTGCCTCCCCGATCCTTCCCCGGAGTGAACAACACTTCGCGTTCTGCCAGGGAAGCCGCAAAAGACCCCTAATACAGCTTTCAGGGGTCTTCGCGGCCAGCAGCTTCCAGCAAGCCACGCGCCTGGTATTCCACGCATGGGTGGCTTCCCACAAAGGCCCCTGGGAACTGTGGCAGGGGTATTTAAGAACATAAGAACATAAGAAAAAGCCTTGCTGGATCAGGCCAAAGGCCCATCTAGTCCAGCTTCCTGTATCCAGTGGCCCACCAGATGCCTCAGGGAGCACGCAAGGCAACCAAATACTTGTGTCCTGATGTGTCCCCTGCATCTGGCATTTTAAAGTAAATTATTATTATCCTTGCACCACCCCCAAGGAAAACACCAGACGTGTTCAACTTTAACTTTATTAAGCACAATGTAAATCATGTAACCTACTGAACACCCATCCCTCCCTCGCCAGTCTGGGGTAGGCAAAAAAAACTGCCATCCATAATTGGCCAATTTGGATGACAGAAAAAAAAATTTCTACCCTGCCCTTGTCTAACCCAGCTAACTATTTTTGGCTAACCCAGCGGAATGCAGTGCTGTTCGCAACAGGGAAGATTTATGGCACGTTCACAACACTTTTAGGGGGCAGTGCACACGTACTGCTGGTGATAATGGCCATTGGATTGGGCCCTCAGTTGCTTGGTTATGAAGAAAAATGAAAAGAGAAGGATGAACTTAGGAGGAATGGGGAAAAGTCTTTAAAAATTGTGAATAGAACAAAACAAGGTGGATTTTCATGGCGAGATATATTTATGGGGATGCAATATTCAGTAAAATTGATTCACATGGTCTTGTGTAATGTTAGGAAAATTTTATTGGATTAGGATAAGGAAGAAAAACAAGAGAAGGTGGTATTTGCGCATAGAGGACTGATTCCATAGTATCAGAAGGTGCATTAAATAAGACTTGAACAATGAAAGTGCATAGGTAAGTCATTTTCGTTTAACTGGCTCTGATATCTGAGTTGGGTTTTTGCCAAGGTAAATATCAATGAGTGACTATTGGTCTGGCTCTGGGAAAATCCTGGGAGTGTCAAGGCCTTAAAGGTGAGCCGGTTTCCTGAGAAGTGTGAACCAGAGGCCTACCCAGACGGGATGGTCTAAATATCAATGGTGTCAGTCAAATGATTTAGGAACAGGAACTCACTTTTGATTGGCACTTGTCGGGAATCCGGAACCAGCCACGGAGCCCGTTAGGATCTGGAACGCCCGTTCTGGTCCGTTCCCCCTGAATGACATCACTGCCTTCGCCCCCCTAGGAATCCGGAGTCGCTCCCTTTAACCCTCTGAGTGCCGGCCAACCAAGAAGAAAAGCTCTTTGCAGAGGAATTGGGAGGGGGAGGAGGGAGAGTGAAGTGGGCGGAGTCAGCCCTAATCTTAACTAGTGGAACTGAGGTCCCCCGCGTTCCCCCTGCATGACATCACTGGGTCTAATGTTTTTTTACCTAAGAAAGCAATCTGCTGATATTATGACCAGGAAATAGAGAATGCAATGGATTAAATATGCTGATTAAGCACCCCAAGAAAATCACAAAGAGTTAATGCTGAATGATGGTTCAAATAAAGCAGACCCCATTAAAGGCAAGTTATGACCAAAATAAGCCTTGTGTTGTAGCTGGTCATCACAAACACACAAAATGGAATCTATAGGCCTGACTACCGGATGAAATAATGCACTAAAATGAACAGGCCATGAAGGCTGAGTGGAAGAATATAAGAACTGTACAACCACAAAAGAAAAGGATGCTATTTTGTTTTATCTTTTTCTTCTTTTTGTTTTGTAAGTTTGGGGTTTTTTTTAACCTTTACTCTCCCTTGGTCTCTCTAAGACCACAAACAAACAAACAAACAAACAAACAAACAAACAAACAAACAAACAAACACACACACACACACACACACACACACACACACACACACACACACA
>JAJKFI010000017.1:15581786-15595971 GCA_029204185.1 Lerista edwardsae | reverse complement strand
ACACACACACACACACACACACACACACACACACACACACACACACACACCTATTTAAATAAATCCCTTATGGACTTAGAGGGACGTGGTGACGCAGCGGGTTAAACCGCCGCTGCTGGGCTTTCTGACCGGAAGGCTGGGAGTTCAAGACTGCGCAACGGAGTGAGCTCCTGTTGCTTGTCGCAGCTCCTGCCAACTAGCAGTTAGAAAGCACCTAAATGCAAGTAGATAAATAGGGACCACTTCGGTGGGAAGGGAACGGCGTTCCATGTGCTACGGCGTAGTCATGCCGGCCACATGACCACGGAAGCTTGTCCTTGGACAAAACGCCGGCTCTACAGGCTTTGAAACGGAGATGAGCACTGCCCCCTAGTTGGTCACAACTAGACCATTCGGTCGTGGGGAAACCTTTACCTGGGCTTATGTTATGTTTCCCATGTTTGCCTTACCCACCAATAAGACCTGATTCAAGAGTCAGCCCAATCCATTGTAACTTCCCACTCAGCATGGTGTTGGCTGCATCCCGCAGGGCAGTTTTGACCTCTGGAGCCTCTTCATTTATTCCCCTGCCCTGGAGTAAACGCCTGCCAACCTGGTGGGTCTACTTGGGCCTGCACCAGTGACATTGCTGGCCAAAGTCCATGTGGATTGAGGTCAGGAAGGGGGCTTGGAAGGTGGCTGGAAGCCACCACCAGGTCATGCCCCATCATGAGGCCACCCTGGCCCATCCCCTGCCCAGAAATTCTCTCCTGCCCTACCCAGAATCCCTGCAATGCGAGGGATCAACTTACCTCCGGATGGTGAGGGGCTGGTGGTGGTAGGCAATGCGGGCAGTAAGACCTGACCACCCATGCTGCACGTGCCCTAAGGCACTTTTACGACACCAGCGCGAGCGGTATGCTTGTACCACTTGCTCTAGAAGGGTTCAGGACTGAGCCCTTAGAATACTGCTTTGTGCAATTATGAGCTGCCCCTCATTGGAGGTTTTCCATCAGGGGCTAAATGGCCATCTTGCAGGGGTATGCAGGAGCTGCCAGCACAGAACACAGGTGCTTGGACAAAATGAGCTCTAAGGTGCCTTTCAATTCTCACATTCTGTAAATAGAATGCATTAGAATGTGGTTGCTGGGGCTCGGCGGTTCGACTCTGATGGGCTGTTGCTTCAGTGGATACACGCAGTGGCGTTTCTACAGGGAGGGCAAAGCTGTAAGTGTTGCAAGAAGCCTTACCCGGTCATGTCAATCCCTCCTCTCCCTTGCTGCTGTAGCCAGTAAGCAACGCCAAGATGTTGCTTTTCCCTGTGAGGATTGGCTAAAACGGTGCAGGAAAGGCGTGATTTCCACTGCAAGGTAAGGCTTCTTGCAAAACTTAGAGATTTGCCCTCCCTATAGAAACGCCTCTGGATACACTGGCTGCCGGTTCCTTTCTGGGCCCGATTCAAAGTGTTAGTTTTGATCTTTAAAGCCCTTTACGGCTTGGGTCCAAGGTATCTGAGGGACCGCCTCCTTCCATATAACCCTACCCGTACTCTTAGGTCATCTGGAGGGACTCTTTTGACTGTGCCGCCACCAGGAGAGGTGAGGGGGACGGCGGCCAGGAATAGGGCCTTCTCAGTGGTGCCCCCCCGACTTTGGAATACCCTCCCCTTAGAAATAAGAACTGCTCCCTCTTTGGCAACATTCCAGCGGGGGCTGAAGACTTTTTTGTTCAAACAAGCCTTTAACTGTTGACAGGCAGGCTGGCATTTTTTACACTCCACCTTTTCATTTTAAATTGCAGGATCCACGGGGCTTGCTGTTGTAACTGTTTTTAATATTGTTTTTAATCATGGTTTTAATTGTATTGTTTTAATTGTATTATTACAATGTTGTAAGCCGCCTTGGGTGCCCTCGGGCAGAAAGGCGGGATAGAAATTGAATAAATAAATAAATAAATAAATACTGTCCATAGACTCCTAGGGCAGTATGCAATGTGGGCCGACAGCATCCTTGCTCAGATCTGCATTAGGAACACTGCCCAAGTGATGCTGTTTTTTTGCCTGTGAAACATTTTAAAGTAACATTTCACTAGTGATACTGGACAGCTGTTTTGAGAATGTTTCACATTACTGTCTGTTGTATTTTTTTCTTAGTGCCCATTATATTTTAAACAGATTTTAATATTATTTTATTGATACATTTCATATAATGAATACAAAAATAAATTCTTTTTTGCTATCTTGTGTTCACTTTTACAAAAAAAAAGTTGCCTGAAAATCATGAGCAAAAAAATAATAAGTAGGATCAGGAGAATTTGGAAGACTTGGGGGTGGGGGATAGCTAAAGGAAGAAAAAGCACATAACCCTCTGCACATGCCCATATTCTTTCCCCATGTGACTTTTTCTAGTGATTCCACATAAAAAATATAATGAAAAAAAATCCACTATATAGAGCAATGCACTATGAACAAAGAGAAATTGTGTCGTGTATCAGTGAACTGACATAAGAAAAACATCATTTTCAATACAAGCTTTCTAGGAAAATTGACTCTTGGACCTTTCCCTGGACAACAGAACATCATAATAGTTATGGACATGGTGGCACCGCAGGTTAAACCACTGCTGCTGGGCTTTCCGACCGCAAGGTTGGGAGTTCAAGACTGTGCGACAGAGTGAGCTCCCGTTGCTTGTCCCAGCTCCTGCCAACCTAGCAGTTCAAAAGCACCTAAATGCAAGGAGATAAATAGGGACCACTTCGGTGGGAAGGGAACAGCGTTCCATGTGCTATGGCGTAGAGTCAGGCTGGCCACACGACCACAGAAGCTTGTCCTTGGACAAAACGCCGGCTCTACAGGCTTAGAAACGGAGATGAGCACCTCCCCCTACAGTCGGTCACAACTAAACCATTCGGTCGTGGGGAAACCTTTACCTTTACCTTTAAGAATTTTAAAACCCATCAATTACTCAAGTCTTACAGGATTTCTCCTTATCTGCATGCATTGAAGTTGCTCCCAAGCTGCTCACCTACTTCTTCCTTCGAAGAGTCAGGTGTGCCAGGAAACAGAGGAGGAGAAATTTCAACTCTTGCTTCTATCGCATCAGACTAAGCAGTAAGAAGGGGCTTTTTTTCTGAGTCAGTTCCTGCAAGGGAGGCCTGTGTTTATTTGTGGTCACTTGGAATGTAGCAAACATCCCAAATTGAACTTACAGTAAATGGAGAAAATGAGAACTGTATATACAATACATGTGCATGGATGTGTGTTGTTGTTGTTGTTGTTCAGTCGCTAAGTCATGTCCGACTCTTCGCGACCCCCTGGACCAAAGCACGCCAGGCCTTCCTGTCCTCCACTAGCTTCCGCAGTTCACCCAATTTCATGTTCATCGCTTCGGTGACACTGTCTAACCATCTCGTCCTCTGCCGCCCCCTTCTCCTTTTGCCTTCCATCTTTCCCAGCGTGAGGGTCTGTTCTAAAGAGTCCTCTCTTCTCATGAGGTGGTCAAAGTATTTGAGCTTCAGCTTCAGGATTTGTCCTTCCAGAGAGCAATCAGGCTTGACTTCCTGGAGGATTGACCGATTGGATCTCCTTGCAGTCCAGGGGACTCTCAAGAGTCTTCTCCAACACCATAATTCGAAAGCATCTATTCTTCGACGCTCTGCCTTTCTTATGGTCCAGCTCTCACAGCCATACATGGCTACTGGGAAAACCATAGCTTTGACTATGCGAACCTTTGCTGGCAGGGTGATGTCTCAGCTTTTTATTAAGTTGTCTAGGTTCACCATAGCTTTCCTCCCAAGAAGTAAACGTCTTTTAATTTCATGGCTGCAGTCACCATCTGCGGTGATCTTGGAGCCCAGGAAAATAAAGTCTGTCACTGCTTCCATTTCTGACGGCATGAATAGTTATGGTTAAACCAGGAAGTAGTGCAGTCACAGTTACGGGGACCCAGCAATTCAGTGGTATTCAAACTTTTTAGACCAGGACCCACCTTTTAGAAGGGCACTTGTATTGGGACCCATCAGAATTGATGTCATTAACCTTGAAGTGATGTAGTGGCAGGAAGTGACATCATCAATCAGGAAGTGCTGTCACTGTAATATAATAAAAGGACACTCCTAAAATGCACATTGGCATTCTTGAACTGCAGCAATTGTACAACCATGAAACATCCCTGACAGAAAGCAAGATGAGGACAAAGTATTATGTAAAAGCACTGAACTAAAAACGAAATGTTAAAAAAATCCCTCACTTGAAAATTCAAACTGTTGACACTCATGAAAGGAATGTAAGGTTTGCACTTTCCAAGATGGCTGCTCCCAGTTTTCTGTGACCCACCTGACATCAGGTCATGACCCACCAAGTGGATCCCAACCCACAGTTTGAATAACACTAATCCAATTCTCCTGGAGATCACAGTGAAGGGTGTTCACACTTTCCTCCGGCAACATTTTCATGTGGAAAACTGCTCCTTCAAAAGTGGCTAATTCTGTCCCCCCTCCCCAAGTGGCTTTTTGTAGCAGAGGGGCCATTAGCTGATCCATGTATAAGCAATGAATTGGGGGAAAGTGTTTTAACTCAAAAGGCACCATGATTTTTAGGCTCCATATCCGACTGGGGAGCATGCTGCTTTAACTGGATATAGATAGATGTCAATAGCACATGAAACAGGTTCTGCCAGTTTTCAGCAGAAACTGACTGTGCATTGTGCTGATTTGCTGGGACTTGTGCATCATGCTCATTTCCCTCCCTTCCCAGAAATGTCTTGCAGGGCACAATTCGAACTTGGAGTTAGGCCTGCACAGTTTGGTCGGCACAAGGGCCACTGTAAAGCGCATTTGGACCACGCTCTGGTTTGGACTAGGAAGGACGGCGCACATATGTATGCTGACCTCTCTGACACTGAGAGTGGTCCAAACATGTTTTAAGGTGTCCCTTGTACTGGCCAAACTTTGCTGGCCTAACTCTGCTGGCCTAACTCCAGGTTAGGATTGTGTCCTCAGAGTCGGGGGGGGGCAGCACATGGATGAGTGCTGACTCCGCTGACTCTGACTGCACATCATGGTGTGCTTGTGACACTCCTGGCCACCTAATTCCAGATTAGGATTGTGCCCTCAGCCTTTTCAAGAAAGGTTGGGTTTTTGTTATTTTAAGAAGTATCCAAGGCTTAATTGGGGCTTACTAGGATGCCACAATAGTTGTGGTCCATCTCTTCTGCATCCACAACCATTTTTATTTATTTATTTATTTATTTATTTGAAGAATTTATACCCTGCCTTTCCCATGCCGAAGCAAATGCCCAAGGTGGCTTACATGAGCAGGCTAGTCTAAACCGCCATTTTTTTCAATGGGGTTTTTACAAATCTACAGTATTCTTGTGATCCGCCAATCCTCAGGCCCAGACGTTGCCTTCACAGTGTGGTTCTCTCCTTTGGCTGGCTGCCATCAAGCCTCAGCCGGCAATCGCCAGTCCAAGCTTGGACAGGCCCTCAAGGTTGTATTCCCTTCTTTGCCGGCTGGCTTCCTCCTCACACACTCCACTGCAACTCTCACTTGCGGTGAGCTAATCAGCTCCACAGTGACCCCGTTCTGCCATCACAGGTACTGCAGCTTGTCACAGCCTGGCATTCGTCTCCCGTCCAAAAGCAAACTGCAGATCTTCCTGCTTAGCTTCAGGCAGTACCAGCAGCTCAATCATCAGTCCACACCTCCTGCCCACACCTATGCCAGGTGCTCTACCCCTAATGGAGTGTCAAGGGCCAGGACAACTGGGAATGGGCAGAACAGCCATCTTTGTTCCGCTAACTTTGCCGAATAAGTTCTCCTCTGTGGCTTTGGCTTAAACAGCAAGGTTGAGAAAACATTAACAGTAGCAGAATTTCAGCTCAATGGGATCACAACACATGAGCCCAACATGGCCCCATAATTGGCAGCTACCTGGTGTGAAGAGGAAACAGAAAGTTAGCAACCATAAAAATGAAGGGCGATGGGTCAAAAACAGGAGTTGGAGGGCAGAAATGAACACCAAAATAAAAGGGCATTTCTCATAATGGATTTCATGTTTGACTACCACATTCTTCAAATTATCTGAGAATTGCACTAATGCTGTCCATAATAATAACTTTAAATTATTTTAATTGTTTATCCTCTTTTTTACTGTTTTATCTGACTTTATTTTTTTATAATTTTGATATTGCGAGCTGCCTTGGGTGCCCCAATATGGGGCAGAAGGGCGGGGTAGAAATCCAATAAATAAATAAATAAAAATTAATAATGTGTTTATTTTTCACATTTTTCTATCGCCCTTCCTTGGTACTTGGTTCTTGGTACTTCCCTCCTTTTGTTCTCACAAGAACCCTGTGAGGCAGGTGAGGCTGAGAGTGACCAGCCCAAGGTAATACAGGGAACCTCATGCCTGAGGGGGCACTTGAATCTGGATCTTCCAACTGGAACTCCCAAACCGCCATCTTGGCTCATAGTAACTCAAAGAATGTCCAAGAACATGCATGAAAAGTACATTTTTTTCCCCACCATTGTGAACATTTCCCAGCATTTATAATGTATTCATGTTATAATTAGGGGTGTGTTTCGGGCAGTGGTGTCATTCAAATGATTTAGGAACAGGAACTCACTTTTGATTGGCACTTGTGGTGAGCCAAATTCAAATGTTGAAAAACAACAACCCGGAAACAGCCACGGAGCCCATTAGGATCCGGAACGCCCATTCTGGTCTGTTCCCCCTGAATGACATCACTGGTTTCGGGGTGATTTTTTTTTCCAAAAGGTGGTTTTCAAAAACAACAAAAACAAAATCCACCCCTAGTTATAATATAATATAACTTTTATATTAACATAATGTATCAATGTATCAGATAGTGATAACACTATTATTACACTTTATAATTCATATAGTTCTTTTCTTATTAAAATTTCACTCTGTCAGTGACAGAAAGCCATATATATTTTTAATTATATTGATATATTTTTAGTTAAAATGCACATTGGAATGCCCATCTCTCTACTGTGAGGCAGAAAATCATGTCTGGAAGTTGGAAAGGTCTGTCACGTACTTCACCGTGTGTCCTCACCATCTGGTGGGGTCAAGAAGTGTCAACCATTCAATTAGGGATTTCCAAATCAGGGTTAGCAGCCAGTGTTGTGTGTCACAGCAAAAAGGAGAATTTTCTGTCCCTGGCAAGTCAGAGGAAGTTATAAAGTGATGAGTCATGTTCCTGTTGATTTTGTAGAACAAACATGGACTATATATAGAGGGATACATGCGGCACATGAGACAGATCCATTGACAGAAGCTGAAGAGACCTGGAACTCACGGCACAGACGTGAGCGCACACAATGAAGAGCTTGATACTTGCGATCGCACTCTGTGGAGCACTTGGGTATGCTTTGCCCATAGACTCAGCTAAGGACATGGCATTTGCTAAGGTAATGAACAAAGGTTGAAGGATATGAATTAGTGAAGGAGAAGCAAAATCCAACCAGCAGATTGACAAGGCATAGATATGAGCACTTTACTAAATACAGCTTGTAAACTGACAACCAAGGTGAGCCCGTGTATAGATGTAGTCTGGAGAAAGTTGGATTCCAGCCTCTATTGGTTGTCTTGGGGTAAGTTGATCTCTGTAGGCTTCAATTCCTATGTCTGTAAAATGGGTGCACTAGATGAGTGATTTACCTCTTGGTCTTGAAAAGTATATGCTTCTTGCCCTGGTATATGCTGGGGTTCCATTCTGGACCCCACTGTGGATAACTGAAACTGTGGATACCTTTGTAATGATAGGGGAACATCAGTGCAACAAGGTAAAAAATAGATTCGTTTAATGTTCCCCTATCTTTTTAATAGGCGTCCCAGTATCCATAGTATCTGTGGATAACTAAAACCGTGGATACTGAATCAGGGCATACCGGAGCACACCTGTACTGAGCATAAAGGTGAAAGATGTCATTCTAAAAAGATGAAAATGGGATGTAAATACAGTATATAAGTGATCAAATCTGTTCCTTCCATCAGAAATACATGGAGAACTACTATCCTGATTCTGACAACACACCTACTGAGAGGGGCAGAAGCAGTAACACTCATATTCCTGCTGCCAAAATACGGGAAATGCAAAGGTTCTTTGGGCTGCAAGTGACTGGCAAGGTGGATTCGGAAACTTTGGATGCCATGAAGAAGCCCAGGTGCGGGGTTCCTGATGTAGGGCAATTCAGCACCTTTGCAGGTTCTCCGAGGTGGCCAAAGAAAACCCTGACATACAGGTAAGAACAAGATACTCTTTCTTGAACTGAAGATGACTGTAGCAATTGTTGTTCTTGAAACACTCATCTGGGACTTAGCGGGAGCATAAAATTGCAGCTGGAAGTACCAGAAGGATTGCAGACTGTCTGGACTATGCTGGCTAATCCATATTGGATTCCAGAGCTTGGGGAAGCAGAACCAAGAATTCTTCTTAGGACGCAATCCTGATCTGGAGTTAGACCGGCACAGTTAAGCCAGCAAAGCTTGGCCAGCACCAGGGACACAATAAAATATGTTTGGACCAGTCTCGGAGTCAGAGAGGCCAGCACACAGACGTGCACCATCCTCCCTGACTCCAAGAGTGGTACAAACGCACTTTACCGGCCGCACTTTACAAACGCACAAACCCTTGTGCCGGCCAAACTTTGCTGGCCTAACTGTGCTGGCCAACTCCAGGTTAGGATTGCGCTCACAATGTTTATCTGCATAGATAGATGCCAGCAGAGGAAATAGGAAAGCAGATTTTTAAAAAGAAATTCCTTCTGTGCCATTGCATGCACAACATGGGAAGGGAGGGAAGGCTGGTGAAAAAGTTTTTCTTTAAAAAAAAAAAAAGCTGAATAAAATGGACAAGCTGTCAATCAAGGGACTTCCATTCCGATAGGACCATAGATAAGGAATGTATCAGGGCTTGGTCCAATCAGGCACTGTCTTAAATCCCATACCCATGAGAAGTCCCAACAGGCCAGGTATACCACTGACCCTCAGGACTTGTGCTTGCAATAGCACACAGTGCAGCATCACAAGGTGGACAGGATGTGATGGAGACAGTGCAAGGCTTAGAACATGCCCCCCCCCCAGCAATTTGGTGCCAACACTAGCAGTGGCTACAGAGTTCAGAAAATCTTGGACTCTCTACTGAATGCATATTAACATGCCCATAGCAAATGATTGAACGCTAAATATTCTTAAGCCACCTTGAGCATTTTAACAGAGAAGTAACCTTTTGGTTTGAAACAAAGTGTGTTGATTTATGTAGTGTTTTAAACAGACAAAGATAAGGTTAATGATAATTGAATAATATTTAATACTTTAAACCAGTGGTTCCCAAACTGTGGGTTGGGACCTACCAGTGGGTTGCGAACCAATTTTAGATGGGTTACAAAGCACCTATAGGAGCCATATTGAGAACATGGGAAGATGGGATGCTGGAAAGGGGGAGGCCTTGTGTCAAGGTTGTAAAGAGGCTTTTTTCCCCTTTCTAATTCACTTTGCTATTGGAAAATGGCTGAGAAATAACCCAACATTGCTGCATTATCAAGAAAGGAGTAGGTTTTGGCTCATAATGATAGCACTTCTGGTCATGACATCACTTCTGGTGGGTCCCGGACAGATTGTCATTCTAAAAAGTGGGCCCCATGTTAAAAAGTTTGAGAGCCACTGCTTTAAACAAATACAATTCTGAACCTGACCCAGAACATTCTGCCAGCAGAACTGGTAAAAAAAAATCATGTAAAAATTTGGTAAAATTTGTTAAACTGTGATATTTTGTACTTCGAACGATCATTGACTCCTGTGCGTTTTGTAGCATTCAGAACTACACGCCAGATATGGATCGTGCAGATGTTGATAAGGCAATCGAGAAGGCTTGGAAAGTGTGGAGTGATGTGAGCCCTCTGACTTTCACCAGAGTGTATGACACCTCCGCTGATATCCTGATCTCTTTTGCTGTTCGAAGTAAGTGATCCATATTAAAAGTAAAGGTAAAGGTTTCCCCACGACCGAATGGTCTAGTCGTGACAGACTGTAGGGGGCAGTGCTCATCTCCGTTTCAAAGCCTGTAGAGCCGGCGTTTTGTCCAAGGACAAGCTTCCGTGGTCGTGTGGCCAGCCTGACTCTACGCCGTAGCGCATGGAACGCCATTTCCTTCCCACCGAAGTGGTCCCTATTTATCTCCTTGCATTTAGGTGCTTTTGAACTGCTAGGTTGGCAGGAGCTGGGACAAGCAACGGGAGCTCACTCCGTCGCGCAGTCTTGAACTCCCAACCTTCTGGTCAGAAAGCCCAGCAGCAGCGGTTTAACCCGCTGCGCCACCACGTCCCTTGTATTAAAAGTACACATCAGTAAATAAACCTGGCTAGAGGATGATAATGATGATTTCAACAAAAAACGTTTCACCAAGTGGTTTACAGAAAAAAAATCTAACAACTAAATGGTTTATTTTGCTTTTGAAGACCACGGAGACTTTGTTCCTTTTGATGGACCTGGTGGCCAACTGGCTCATGCCTACTCGCCTGGCTATGGGACATACAGTGGAGACGCCCATTTCGATGATGAGGAATTCTGGACAAAAGATTTAAAAGGTATTTCATATATCTTTATTAATATGTGACACTGTGCATACACCGAGACAAACGTACCACGCAGGTTTCAGTATGTAAAATATAAAACGATAAAAGCCAGGAAATGATATTTTGTGGTCTGCAGCATGCTTCAGAAACCCTCCAATCAGCGTCGTCATCCGCAAATGAACTCCCGGAACGCTGGGAGGGACTTATGCAGGGCTTTGCCGTGATTGGCTGCCCACCCATTTCGTTCCGCGGCTGCCCTGGCCTCGAGGGGTGCCTGCTCGCCAGGGGAGACAGGTGGGGGGCGCGCCGGGCGCCTGGGCAAGCAGCGGGGGCTGCACCAACTGGGGGCAGCCCCCCCTCGAGGCCAGGGCAGCCGCGGAACAAAACGGACGGGCTGCCAATCATGTGAATGTCCCGCCCACGTCCCTCCTAGCGTTCCAGGAGTTCATTTGCAGATGACGACGCTGCCTCCGATATTGGAATCATCAGCAGGAAGGACAAAGCAGAGGTTTCTGGAGGTCCAAGTGGGTTGCCATACATATGTAGCAGCCTGCTAGTACAGCCAATCAGGTGACATATTTTACATATGTTGACAGGGCCGGCCTTAAGCCAATGTGATCAATGTCATCACATTGAGCTCCGCGCTTGGGGGGGGGGGGCGGGACTCACACCAGCACAGTGAGCAATATTGCCTGCTGCAGCAGTCAGGATCTCTATGGGCTGTGTGAGTCAGTGGGGTGAGCAGAGCAGCTTTGCCTTGGGCCCTCCCACCTGACCTTGCCTCCGAACAGCCCAAAATGGGCCTCCTGGAAGCAGTTGTGGGTGGCATCATCATGTCATCACCAAATTTTTCCAGGTGCCTTGCTTTTCGTGCAGCATCACAAATGCTCTTCTTGGTGAGTTGGGGCCTGGAGGGGAGGGTGGGGCCCCACATCGGGCCCCATTGCTCCTAGAGCCGGCCTTGTGTGTTGAGATAATGCAAGACTGTCCACATAGCTCCTGAAAGTGAGAATGCCTTCCTTCGATGTCCAGCTTTTAGCACTTTCAGATGCACAGCTCCAATAAAAAGATGCTCCGATTTTCAAGAATTCGGGCTTAAGAGCTTTCCTTCTTTTGAGGTGAATGTTTTCAAGGCCAGAAGCCGAGTTGTGTAAAGCCAAGTGAAAAGCATGCAGGAGGGGAGGGTCTTGTACAAGAGGAGACCAATATGCAATTGTTTTGCTAATGCTTTGTTGATGTCCTTTCAGGAACCAACCTTTTTCTGGTTGCTGCCCATGAGTTCGGCCACGCACTGGGTCTTGGACATTCCAATGTCTTTGGAGCCCTGATGCTTCCATACTACCAGGCTACAGATCTCAGAAACTTCAGGCTTCACCAAGATGACATCCAAGGCATCCAGTCTCTTTATGGTAAGCAAATACTACCAGCTGAATGTCTGGATCTATTCCAGAGGGCCCCTCAAGCACCCTGGTACCCACTTTTTTCGTAGCATATATTGAATATATTGAATATATATATGTCAATAGCATATATTGACAGCACTGCTGTTATATTGAATATATACTGCTGAATATATACACTGCTGAATATATTGAATATATATGTCAATAGCATATATTGACAGCACTGCTGTCACCTAAATGCATCATTTCACTGTTGCCTCATTGTCCTCCTCTATCCCCTTTGTTTGGCTATGGGGACAGGGAAGGCCCTCCTTTCTTTCTCCACCCTCCCCAGACAATCACATTGCTCTCCAAGAGACCTTGGTCAGGAAGAACGTCCTGCATGACATTGCACAGGCAGCTGTTTCTTCAAAGGTGGCGGGGGGGGTGTTTCGTGGGAGGGGGGCACGCTCCATGGAACAGAACCTCAGTGGATACCAGAGCATGCCTGTATTTTCTGATAGGAGTTCGCAGATTTCTACTGAGCTTCATATTGTATCCAGTGATGTCATGCAGGGGGAATGCGGGGGAACTCAGTTCCACTAGTTAAAATTAGGGCTGACTCCGCCCACTTCACTCTCCCTCCTCCCCTCCTCCTCCCAATTCCTCTGCAAAGAGCTTTTCTTCTTGGTTGGCCGGCACTCAGAGGGTTAAAGGGAGCAACTCCGGATTCCTAGGGGGGCGAAGGCAGTGATGTCATTCAGGGGGAACGGACCAGAACGGGCATTCCGGATCCTAACGGGCTCCGTGGCTGCTTCCGGGTTCCCGTCAGGTGCCAATCAAAAGTGAGTTTCTGTTCCTAAATCATTTGAATGACACCACTGATTGTATCCTGCCACAGAGTCTAGCCTCCTGCCATTTCAGTGAACTGGGTTTCTTCCATTCGTGTTCGTATTTCAGTTTGTCTCTTCAAATTTTTTTTTTTCAGGACCCCCTGAAGGCAAGAAAAACCCACCAGAAAGGCCTGAGCCAGCACCAGAAGCACCATCATCAGATATCTGCGACCCTCACTTGACCTTTGATGCTGTCGTAAATCTCCGAGGGGAAACTCTGTTCTTTAAAGACAGGTACGTTAGACATAAATTGATGGACATTTTCATCCCCAGTCTCTGCTCTCAACTCAAATCAGTCCCTACCCCACCTCCCACAATTGTGTTTGCACTCACACAGGCACCATATGAAAAGTACCTTGCGCAAGGAATTGCAAGGGTGAAAACAGTTCTGAATCAATTGGTGCTTCTTTTCCCATGCCTTGGCCATTCCCATTTCTATTGCAGTTCTTCCCTATTGTGTGTGTGTGTGTGGGGGGGGGGGTGGAACACGTGCTGCTAAGCCTGCCTCAAACAATAACACCGTTGAAAAATGTTGCACTGACAACATTGCAAATAAAACCATTAATAATTACATCCACTTCATTACAATTTTTTTAAGTACTGGGGGCACAATCCTAAACTGAGTTAGGCCAGCATAAACTAAGCCAGCAAAGTTTGGCTGGCACAAGGGCCACCGTAAAGTATGTTTGGACCACTGTCGGAGTCAGAGAGGGCAGCATACAGACATGAGCCATTCTCCCTGACTCCGAGAGTGGTCCAAACATACTTTACGGCATCCCTTGTGCCAGCCAAACTTTGCTGGCTAAATGTGCTGGCCTAATTCCAGGTTAGGATTGCGCCCTAAATGATATATATATTTTTCCAGCAGAAAAGAGCCACTGTTCCAGAGCCCTTTGTCTCTTCAACTCACACCACTAGCAAGGTCTAAGATTTCAGACAGAGTAGTATCTGGGTGGAAGGGAAGACCAAGCTCAGCAGTTTCTAGGCCGGTTCTCACTGGAAGCCCAGCAGCCTACCTCAGGAGGCTCTTGCAGAGGAAAGGAGAGAGATTTGAAGAAAAAAGCAAGGAACTGGGGTGTGATTTAAATAGAAACAAGAACAATTGAGGAAAGCAATGTGCAGTCAGCTGCAGTTGTGTCTCTGGCCCATGAGCCACCCAGGGCCAGGTCCGCAGACTGCTGCCCCCCTGAGACTGCCACCCCCCTTGCCTGGACCCTTGCACGACATTCACAGAGCCTCCAAAGCATTCTGAGGCTTTTGGAAGGCCTTTAATAATAATAATAATAATAATAATAATAATAATAATAATAATAATAATAATAATAATA
>JAJKFI010000017.1:15555916-15570199 GCA_029204185.1 Lerista edwardsae | reverse complement strand
AGTACTGTCAAATCCTGCAGAGAACGCTTCTCTTACAATTACTTGGAGTTTAGACCATTTTCGAAGCTGAATGCACCGGACTATAAGGTGTAAGATGGGGGTTGGCAGAAAACCTTCTCTATTTGTGTTACATACCGTTTGATGTGGAATTTAATGCAGAATGCAATGAAACAAACCAGAGTGTAATATTTTTACTCTTATCAAATGTTATGGCCCCAAAACCAGAAAACGGAAATATAACTGTGATGTCACTTCCTGTTGTGACATCACTTCCAGGGCATTGTTTTGCTTTTTGAACCGGGCTACACTTTCATTTGCTATGCCCCATTTCACAAGTGGCAGTTGATTAAGGCTACAGAAGAAATCATAGGAACTTAAGCAAAAGGAAATGAAAGATAGAAATGTGAGGGCCAAAACAGAAATTCTGTGTTGGGAAAAAGTGGGGTTTACACTGAAGAAAAAGAATAACTGGCAGTTTAGAAAAGTCAAACACTGATGTCAGTGAAAACACAAAACGTGTGTTTGAAAAGGCACAAAGGAACATGCACAAGCATGCACAACCCCAAAGGCAGCATAAGGCAACAATGAAGAAGAAGAAAAGGTGTAGGAGGAAGCGTTCAATTAAACTTCCATTTCCATATTAGTATATTATATATACTAATATAATAATTAGTATTATTATATACTAATAATAGTATGATAAAAACTGACAAAAATATAAGTGGGGGAAAATGTGAAAGAGCTCATCAGTATTCCTATAACACATAAGACATCGTTCCGAAGGATGCTGTCAAAAGGAGAAACTTAACAGCAGTAATGTGGAAGGTGCTGAAGGGAAGGGGAGGAATGGTATACATGCACCATTCAATGGAGGTAGGAGAATCTGTAACCAGTCCAGCAAATGAGAAGCAAGTTACATTTCAAAGCCAAAAAAGGGTGAGAGCAGAGAATAAAGTCAGGGGCAAAGGGAAGATCCTCCCTTGTCACTTCATGTTAACCTCAAGGCTAGACACTGAGCATTCCTAAGAATTCAAAGTGAATGGCACAAAGAGGCGAGGAAAATAAAATGGTGATGAGGGGAGGGACTACATGACACAGGAGCTCAGGCTCATGCAAAACATAGCGTTTTGCCCCGTATAGGACTGCCACTGGGAATCACCGTACAATACTATCAGGCTGCTGTGTAACAGCCAAAGGTAATTTTGTGCCTTTAAGGGAGCTTTTAGTCCCAGCCCTGCCTGCAGGTGTGACTGTGACCACCTGGGAGCAATTAGGGCAGGAGGGGCTTATAGCCAGGAGAGAAGCCAAGTCTATTCCCCCTTTCCTTGCTCATTCCGTTTCTATCTGCATCCTGTATACTTCGTGTCGTGATTCAACCTGACTGTGGCTGTGTGCTTTGCGCTCGTGTTACCGGACTATTGCTGGAGTTCTTCGAACGTTCATCTGCCTGGGGAGCCGTAGCTGGACAGCTGGACCTGGACAGACAAAAGGACTCGTGGACTACTTGCCAGGAGAAGACTTCTGTGGATTCTGACAGAGGACTTTGGACCTGGTGTGTTTCTTTGGACTCTATCACACAGGTGCAGCTTCCCTGCCAGTGAAGCACTACTGGTGCCAGCTGTATTTTGCCATCTACCTGTGTGTCCTGTCTCTGTGCACTACCTTGTATTGTGTCTGCCTGATTCCCTTGAGGAATCCCTACTGCTAAGTAAAATAGCCTGAACCTAATACACATTTGTGGACCTTGCTTCTGTGAGTCTGGGCTACTCTGCTGTTGTGGTACCTGCAGGACTTGCACCCCATCCAGCGCACGTAGGACCATTAGTGTGTGCGCCCCGACAAATACAAGAAAGCACTATCAAGTATCATAACAAAAAGAACAACAAAGAGAACAAAAATAAGCATGTGCATTCATCACACAGAAAAAAGAAATGATGGCGATAACAGCTGGGTGGTGATCGAGTTTATTGATGCTGCAGCAGTGGGACTAACTTTTGAGGAGATATGCATGGGCGTGAATTGTAAGAGCATTGCTGGAGCACTGGAGCACACACATTACCCTTATATGTTGAAAAGAAAATGTACATTAAGCCCTTCAAAGTGCTCAGCACAATATCAGTCTTGATACAGGCAGTTCAGTGTATGTCCAGTATTGCTGGCAGTTCAGTATTGCTCGGCAAAACAATTTAAGAGCAAGAAAAGTACCAATCATTCTAGGACAGTGGTTCTCAAAACATTTTAGCACTTTTTAGCATTGGGACCCACTTTTTAGAATGCCAATCTGTCTAGGAACCACCGGAAGTGATGTCATAGCTGGAAGTGCCATCATTATGACACCAGAGCCTGCTGTTTTCCTGAGAATGCCGCAATAAGTTGGGCTACTTCCCAGTCATTTCCCAATACCAAAGTGGATCAGAAAGGAAAAAGCCTATTTACAACCTTGACACAAGCAAAACAACCACACACCTCTCCCTCTTTCCAGCATCCCATCTTCTCATATTTTCAATGTGGCTGCTGTAGGTGTTTCATGACCCACCTAAATAGGCTCGCAACCCACTGGTGTGGTGTGTCTCAATCCACAGTTTGGAAACACTGTTCTAGAACACAGTGCCAGTAGAGTGGTCCATTAACTGTCCCTTTAACAGTATGTCCATGATCCTTGCAAAATCTCCTAACGGATGACCATTGTCTTTTGCACTTTTCTTTTTATCTTTGGGAGTCTGTTAGAAGATCTGGACATGGACTATATTGGTTTTGAATACAAAGATCTATGTATCATTATGCATCACATATTCTCCATAATGTATATTTTTAAGAGAGTGGGAACATCATTCCCACAAAGAAAAAATATAGGTGCTACTTCAGCAAACTGTTCAGTGTTTTGTGGGTTCTCATTTGTTACTAATAAGTTGGCATGGACTGCTCAAAGCCACATGCTCTTGCCTCTGTTGCAATCTTTGAAAGTTGGCTTTTTTGGGCACACAGGGAGCCAGAGAAATGAGTAACACTTGGGATTTTCCACAACTCAAAAAGTGTTTTAGGCAAATTAGGTGGCAAGGACTTCACATCAAGAGCAATCATCTATGGGCCATAGACTATGACATCAGAATTCCTTTTTGCCATTTCTAAGGCTGCAGTCCTATCCACACTTACCTGGGAGTAAACCCCATTTACTATAATGGGACTTACTTCTGAATAGACATGCATAGGTTTGGCTTTAAGTCCTTTTGACAAGGTGTCTTCTAGGGCAGGGTTGCTACATTACCTGGAAATCTAGGAATCGCATACAGATGCAAGCATACAACACCTCCATACCCAGACAGTGCAAAAACTGTCCCATTTCTGCAGCTTTGTTTTGTGGTACTACTCAAAAGGGTAGACTATAGCTGTATAATCTGGCTCATCCTCTCAGGTCATTAGAGAAGGCCCTCAAAAGGGCCACTGCCTATGGAGGTGTGAGGGACAGCGGCAAGAAACAGGGACTTCTCAGTAGTGGCACCAACCATATGGAACTCCCTCTTGATTTACAAACTGCTTCCTCCTCAGACATTTTCCAGTGGGGCTTGAAAACATGTTTTTATACAAGGCTCTGTTTTCTTGGCCTTTTTAAACTAAGACATTTGGCTGTTACAGGCTGGCCCTTTTTATAAGGTGTGCGCTGTTCCCCTTGTATTTTATTGTATAGGTGTTTTTAGTATAATTTGTTTTTACCCCACACTGAGGAGGGAAGGACAGGTGTTCAGTAGGTTTCATGATTTACACTTGTGTTTAATAAAGTTAAACCCCAATCTCAGTCTTGTGTCTTCCTTGGGGGTGGTGCAAGCATAATAGATTGCCTTAGAATGCCAGATGCAGGGGAGTGGCAACGAGATGCAGGCATCTTGTTGTCTTGTGTGCTCCTTGAAGTGGGCCCAGCGGCGTCATGCAGCCGGAACGCTGGGCGGGCTGAACAAGTGAGCAGCAGCCCGCCTGTTGCATACTGCTCCGTTTCGCCGTCTTCCCCGCCCTGGGGGCAGGGAAGATGGCGAAACGGAGCGGTAGGCAACAGGCGGGCTGCCGCTCACCCGTTCTGCCCACCCAGCGTTCCGGCTGCATGACGCCGCTGGGTGGGCCATTGTGAGATACAGGAAGCTAATCCAGCAAGGCTGTTCTTATGTTCTTATGCAGGTTGTTTTAATGTTTTACAAATTATTTTTGTAATTTTAAAATTGTTTTTATCTTTGTACTTTTACTTTAATAGTTGTAAGCTGCCTTGGGCCCACTTAGAGGGGAGAAAGCGGGATAAAGATATGGTAAATAAATAACTAAATAGACAAAAATCGTAAAACAAGTAAGCAAAAGACCTTGCTTGCTGTGACGGTGTGGTGTCTTAAGGACATTTATCCCCTGGGTGTTATTCAGCAGGGAAGACACTGAATTTTCTTATAAGATGGATTTCTACACTTCTACAAGCATATAGACCTCACTGGAGACCTTCAAACAGGTCTCACTTGTGACCTTCAAACAGAGGCTTGACAGGCACCTGCTGGAGATGCTCTAGGGGGATTTCCTGCTACAGGCAGGGGGTTGGACTAGATGACCTTGTAGGTTCCTTCCAACTATGATTCTATGATTCCCAGAAGGCTAACTGAGCAGCCGCCACCCCCAACCGACATCTCCATTTTCAGCTAACTCCAGCCACATACTCTCAACTCACTTGGCCTCTGTCCATTAAAATCTGCTATTTTCATACACACTCCTGCAAGGCTCTTGTCCCAGACCCCATCCAGGTGGGCCAGCCTCCTACTCAAGGGCCCATCCACAGTCATTGAGGAACACAACCATTCTTTGGTCAAATCCTGGGTCCCAATTGTAATAGTGTTGCCCCAAGGGGCCAAGGGCATTCTGGGTCTCCTGGGCAATGGGGGCTGCAGGTGATCACCTTCCGCTGCCTGTCTGCTCTGTCCACCCCAAAGCTCCAGGCAGAAATTTAGGACTACATCATCATGGACTACACACTCTAGGCTCACTTCTCCCACTATTGGAGCTAATCCGCTTTTTGGCCCAGTCCAATCAAATAGCTTTAAGTCTGTCGAGTCATGATCTGCCCCTCCGCTGCTATGCCATGTCGCTTCTAATTCTCAAGTATATGGTGTAGCTCCAAATTGACAGCACCTGATCTCTGCCTCTGCAGCCCTCCTGTGCTCCTTATATAACAGGCCACATAGCAGGTTACTTCCTTTTAGTTCCTTCTTCCTCCTCCTTTTAGGGCAGGAGGTGTGAACTGATGGTTAAGCTGCTGGCTCTGCCTGAAGCTAAGCAGGAGAAACTGTGGTCTTATTTTTGGATGGGAGATGGAATGTTAGGCTGTGACAACCTGCTGTACCTGTTGTGGCAGGACAGAGGCGCTGATGAGCTGATTAGTCACTGCAAGTGAGAGTTGCAGGGGAATATGTGACAAGCCCAGCCAGCAAAAGAGCTGAATAAGAGCTTGAGGACCTGTCCAGGCTTGACTTACAACTGCCTACTGAAGCGCAATGGCATATAGCCAGAGGACAGAACCACACTGCGAAGGCTACATCTGGGACTGAGGATTCGGTGAATCGCAGAATACTGTATATTTGTAAAAACCCCATTGAAAAATGGTGGTTTAGACTAGCCTGCTTATGTAAGCCGCATTGGGCATTTGCTTTGGCTTGGGAATGGCAGAATATAAATTCTTCAAATAAATAAGTTTCCAGTGTGGTAGCTTCCAATAGCATCTAAATTGTCAGTTTTATTCGTCTAGCTGGGCAGGTGTCACACGCATCACAGGACCAGGCCGTGCTGACTCCATCTTGGGGCTAGCTGCCTGCCTTCCCAGCCCCCGTTCTGTACCTTGGTGGAATGTTCCTGGAATGGTGTTCCTGGAATGGTGTTAAGTCTCGGCTCGGTGGCCAAGGGCTGGGAGATAAGGCCCTCCAGCAGAAAAACATCTCAAGGACACCTTCCTTGGTACCAGGACAGTTTGCCTCCAGCTGAGAAGCAGGGGCGCTGGACAGGGCGGGGGGGGAGTGAGAACAAAGAGACAGACTTTATTGAGGGTTGGAGAGAGACCATCTTTGCTTCGGAAGACACCTGGTTCTGTTCTCTGCTGGGTGAGTGATAGGTAGAATGTAGTCAGACTAGGTCTAGGAGATAGTTATTATTTTGCATTAAGCTGTTGTAGTGACGCCATGCTTTGAAAGGCTTTCTTCAGCCTCTGTGCTATAACCTGTAGTTTTAATAAACCGTTCTATTTTACTCCATGGTGTGCCTCGTGTGCTGGGAATGGGGGTTAGCTGAATCCAGTGCTGGCGCTGGGCTACACTACTGGGACCAGTTGGGCACGGGAAATGCCTTGAGGCTTGAGGCTGTTAGTGGCCAGGAGGGGACATCATCCCACGATCCCTGGGTGCGCTCTGGATGTGCCGAACCCCCGGGAATCGTGATAACACTCCTCTGACTTCTCCATCTACTTCAAACAATTTCATTCTTCTCTCCAGCCTGGACATTGAAGTGGACATTTCCACTTCACCGTAACCCAGATCTTACAGAAAGGATCTCTCTTCAAAGCATAGCATCCCCAGTCTTCTTCTCACATTTCCCCATTTTCTCCTCTGAAATGATGACCCAGAAGGAGGGGAAACCCCACCTCCGTGACTCCAAGCAAGCACTAACAGAGTGACAGGCCTCTTCTGGGCAATCAGGCAGCCAAGTCGTAATATTTTGGTCCAGCCTACATTCAGCTGTCGTTTAGAAACAGTTAGTCATTTTGAGCTCTGAAACTTTCTCTTCAGTGTGCTTTCCTGCAATTATATGTTTTGTGTCATTCTAAAAATGCTCCATCATGATGAATGAGGAATGAATTTTTTTTTTGAAGATGATTTTATTCATTTTTTAAACTATAAAGATATAGGTAAGGATAGGCAGATACATAGGATAGGAAGACAAAAGGTTAAACAATAGGAATTTGGAGGTGGTTCGAGGGTTACATCATTATAAAACAACTAACAATTATTTACTACAATGTATACCATCTGGAAGGATATAATTACTACAGCAACAAAGATGAATGAGGAATGAATTTTATAGGCATGTCTTTGGTCTTTAAATGATAGGCATTCTGGAGCCTAGGGCCTGGGGCTATAGTTTGCTGTGAACATGAGCCTTATGACTTGTAAAACAGAATTGAGTCTAGAGGCAAAAAAAACCCACAAAAGGTAAAAGACGCATGTGTCACCCGGAATTATATCAGCATCGTCGTCAGAGCTAATTAGTGAAAGAACATAAATCGTAACTTAAAACATGGAAAATTGCAAAAGCTGGCAAGGTGGGGAGATGAATAGATTATTTTTGTTTCCGTAGCCTCCTTTGGTGATTGAGTAATATTCTGAATTGACTCAGACCACAACTTATTTTTTTTTAAGCCCCAAAATTCCTTTATAAGCAGAGGCACATTGTAAGCAAAAGGTAGAACGTGGATCTGAAAACTGAAATACAGTGACAGGAATCAGATTCACAATGAAGGACCTCTTCGTTTTGCTATTGTGTGCTGTCGCAACCTGTGCTTTGCCCATCGGTTCAAAAAAAGGAGGAGAAAAGCTGAATCTTATTCAGGTAATGATGGCCAGGAATGTGTACGTCAGCCACAATATGACTTTAATTAGGACTAATAATAATCAGGGGTTCGATGGTCTAAATGTTCAGTGTAACTGTTAACAAATGTAATTTTACAGTACAGGTGGAATATCACTTATCCTGACTGCTTGGGATGGTAATGTGTCTGGATTTTGGATTTGTCTGGATTTTGGAATAATTGCATAAATACAAAGATAAATATTTCCTCTTGCTTTTTTTCACTGTTGTCCATTTGGATGACTGCTGGCTTCTCTGATATTTCTCAACAATGGCACACACCACACAGAGCAGAGAATAGAATTTACAGCCTGTACATAGGAATGAGCACAAGACCTTCTGCTGCTCACACTATAGAAAGTTTTAAAAAAGTCTTGGACGAAGATGTCTGGATTTTGGGATAGTCTAATTCTGAATGCCCGGATAATGGATAATCTCCCTGTATTGAAATATATATGGAATCTTCTGTATTTGCCTATATTTTAAATGCTGAGTACAATCTCGCCCAAGCTAAGTGTCATAAAGACTTTTGTTTATCTCAAAGGGAAATATTTTTTAGACAGATGCTTCACACACTGAGTAAATCCGTCAGGAATTACAAGTGCTTAACTTTGGCTGGATCATGAAAAAATTGAATAAAAGGCACAGTCTGAAAAAAAAAAAAGTATTCTTCCAGTCTCCAACCTTTGATCACTGATCGAAGCACAGATTGCATTAGATTATCCCTTATCTGGACTGCTTGGGATGGGAAGGTGTCCAGATTTTGTATTTGTCTGGATTTTGGAATAGACGAGACCTCCGTATCCACTGATTCCCATCTCTGTGGTTTCAATTATCCATGCTTTACGGTAGCTCCCTTACATCCCTTTATTCTTATTGTTGTTCAGTCGCTAAGTCATGTCCGACTCTCCGCAACCCCATGGACCACAGCACGCCAGGCCTCCCTGTCCTCCACTAGCTTCCAGAGTTCGCCCAATTTCATGTTCATCGCTTCGGTGACACTATCTAACCATCTCATCCTCTGCTGCCCCCTTCTCCTTTTGCCTTCCATCTTTCCCAGCATGAGGGTCTTTTCTAAAGAGTCCTCTCTTCTCATGAGGTGGCCAAAGTATTGGAGCTTCAGCTTCAGGATTTGTCCTCCCAGGGAGCAATCAGGCTTGACTTCCTGGAGGATTGACCAATTGGATCTCCTTGCAGTCCAGGGGACTCTCAGGAGTCTTCTCCAACACCGTAATTCGAAAGCATATATTCTTCGGCGCTCTGCCTTTCTTATGGTCCAGCTCTCACAACCATACATTGCTACTGGGAAAACCATCGCTTTGACTATGCGAACCTTATTCTTATTCTTATAATATAATATAATATATATTCTTATATTATATAATATAAGAATATAAGAATATATTCTTATTATGGGAGGCTAAAACTTCTTGCTTGGAGTGGTGGCAAAAGAGAACCTATACTTAACAAAAGCACCCTGTTATCTACAGTTTCTGGTATCCACGGGCCCCCCCAGGAATCTATCCCCGTGGATACTGGGGCATGCCTGTAATTGCAAAAATATGACAATGCTCTTGCTCTTTTCACTGTTTCCCATTTGGGTGTTGGCTGAGCCTCTGACATTTTTCAACAATATCTATATAGGCAGACACCACAGAGCAGAGAATAGAATGTACAGCCTGTACAAGGGAATGAGCACAAGACCTTCTAGTGTTCACGCTACAGAAAGTCTTGGACAAAAATATCTGGATTTCGGAATAGTCTTGATTTTGGACGTCTGGAAAAGGGATAATCTGCCTGTTTAAGAATCCAAACTAAGTGGGCTGGATGCTACATCCCCCTTTCCAACATCCATTAGCACGTGAGGGGAGAGCATCAAGTTTCCCCACACCTCTATTGCACCTCTATTAATTCAAGGAACTAAACCAGCCATTTCCAGAGATTTCATCCCCACTGCAGCCTTAGCATCATTTAGCGTGCCGCAACCTCATAGATACATTCTTGTCTTGATCCTGCAAATGAGACCTGAGTTCCTTGAATGTAATAGAGATACAAGGCAGCCAAATGTGGCTCTGACTGCCATTGGCTAAGCTGCCATGATCCTATTCAGGGCAGATGGCATGGCTTAGGAAAGGGGGAGTTTAGAGCAGGAGGGAGCTTGGAAAGAAGGGAGCTGCAGGATGCTGAGAAAATAGTATGCCAGGGAATAGCAAGGAAACTGGAATGGAAAGAGGGAAGAATCCGATAGGGAAAGGGCAAGAGACGATCAAAGAAAGTAGTCTGAGGGCACAATACTAGCTGGGAGTTAGGCCTGCACAAGTCACTTGTGCCAGCCCAGGAATGTTGCAAACGTGCTGTAAAGCACGTCTGGACCATTCTCTGAGTTAGAGAGGCCAGCGCACATCCATGCATTGGCCTCCCTGACTCTAAAAGTGGTGCAAACGCGCTTTACGGCCCATTTGCAACACTCCTTGGCCGGCATAGTGACTTGTGCCTAACTCCAGGTTAGGATTGCACCCTAAAATGGAAAGGAAAAATAACGGGAAAAGAGGAAGGATTCAATGGCCAGGAACTGGTAAGAATGTGAAGCTCTCCTATTGGTTGGAATACCTAAACAAGGGCCAAATCCTATCCAACTTTCTAGCACTGATGCAGCCACAATGCAGCCTGGAGATTAGGAAATAAGTCTTTGCTGCAGATGTCTAGTGATTATAGAATGTCAAAAAGTAAGCCAATTACTGCATGTATTAATGCATATTTTTTCCTTCATCAGAACTACTTGGAAAAATATTATAACTTTACATCCAATGGGAAACCAGTTGTAAGGTGGAAAGGCAACAGCCCCATAGCATCAAAAATCAGAGAAATGCAGAAATTCATGGGACTCCGAGTGACGGGTGATCTGGATGCTCACACTCTGGAGGCTATTCAGAAACCAAGATGTGGAAACCCCGACGTGGGACAGTTTGCCTTTTTCGCAGGGAAACCTAAATGGGGAAAGAAAGATCTGACCTACAGGTAACGTTGAACACAGGACCTTGGGAGGGGAAAGCCGTATGCAATTCATAGACATGACAACATAAGAACATAAGAAAAAGCCTTGCTGGATCAGGCCAAATGCCCATCTAGTCCAGCTTCCTGTATCTCACAGTGGCCCACCAGGTGCCGCAGACCCAAGACAACAACATACCTGCATCCTGTTGCTACTGTCTTGTATCTGGCATTCTGAGGTAAATTTCTGAGGTAAAAATTCTGAGGTAAATAATAACTTGCAACCCAATCTGGGACTTAAGAACATAAGAAGAGCCCTGCTGGATCAGGCCAAGGCCCATCTAGTCCAGCTTCCTGTATCTCACAGTGGCCCACCAGATGCCTCAACCACCTGAAATGCCTTGCCTGTTTTAGGGTGCAATCCTAACCTGAAGTTAGTCTGGGGCAGTTAGGCCAGCAAAGTTTGGCCTGCACAAGGGGCTCCGTTATGTATGTTTGGACCACTCTTGGAGTCACTCTCGGAGGGAGGATGGCGCACGACTGTGTGCTGGCCTCTCTGACTCCGAGAGTGGTCCAAACGGACTTTATGGTGTCCCATGTGCCGGCCAAACTTTGCTGGCCTGACTGCCCCAGCCTAACTCCACGTTAGGATTGCGCTCTTAACCTATGCTGTATTCCTTTGGAAGGATATTGAACTACACACCGGACATGAACCGAGCTGACGTGGACAAACAAATTGAGAGAGCTTTTGCAGTGTGGAGCCAGGTTACGCCACTGACATTCCGAAAGGTTCCTGAAGGCGATGCAGACATATTGATCCTGTTTGCTGCTGGAGGTAAAAAAAAAACAAACGAACGCGTATAATGTTTATACAAATGTTTGTACAAAGGGTGATTTACGGTCCAATGCTAATGAAAATCCCGCACAGAGAGGTCCAGTGGGGTCAGTACAGCCTGCGCTGCATCCAGCTTGGGAGACAAGGCTGCTGGAGGTCTTTTCAGGGCAGGGCCGGCCTTAAGCCAATGTGACCAATGCCATCACATCGGGCCCCGCACTTTGGGGGCCCCCGCACCAGTGCAGTGAGCATATTGCTTGCTGCAGCAGTCAGGATCTCTTAGGATTGTACGTATGTAGGTCAGTGAGGCCAGCAGAGCAGCTTTACCTTGGGCCCTCTCACCTGCCCCAGCTTCTGAAGTGCTCCAAATGGGCCTCCTGGAAGCAATTAGGAGTGACATCATCCTGTCACCACCAACTATTTCCAGGTGCCGCACTTTGTGTGTGGCACCACAAGTGCTCTTCTTGGTGAGTGGGGGGCCCTGTGGGGAGTGTGGGGGGCCCACAGGAATGCCCCGCATTGGGCGCCGCCAATCCTAGAGCTGGCCCTACTTCAGGGTAAGGGGACATTCATCCCTTTATGTGGGGAAAGCACCAACTTCCGCTATGGGATTACTTGGATCTGCACCAGCAAAATCACTGGTGTAAATTCAAGTGGCCTCATGTTTGTGGATTGGGGCTGGGAGGGGATCTGGCAGGAGCCTCTGCCATTGTCCCCGCCCCCTCTGGGCCTGATCCGCCCATGCCCCACCCCCCATTGCTGCCCTACAGGGAAGGGTTTAGCACAGCATCCGGAACCAGTTTGGGAACCAGTGGTTTAGCACCTTAGGAGAGGACATTTCATTAAAAGGGAAAGAGACAAAATTAATAGTGCAGACCTAACTATGAGCAGCAGCAGCCTTAATTCCTGCATGAGAGAAGAGAAGCAGTTGCCCTGAGCAGAGAATTGGCTCTCAACCACTGAGTCTTACTGGATTAGCTCGGCACTAGTAAGCACTGTACAATGATTGAGCGATAATTACACATAACATTCTAACTGCTACGGATGTTCAAGAACAGGCAACAAAACTGTTTGTTGTCCCTTCTTGCACAATTAGAGCATGGCGATTTCAATTCCTTTGATGGGTCTGGCGGCACCGTTGCCCACGCTTATGCTCCTAACACCGGGATTGGGGGAGATGCTCATTTTGATGAAGATGAAGACTGGACCACTGGCTTACAAGGTAATTTTAAAGAATGGGAAAGCATAGGGGCAGCCAGTAGGGAGACAAGGCTCCCTTGTCTGCCAAGAGGGGGTAACGTAATAAGCACATAGATGCCGCAATGCACTGTTTAAGCTGCCCTCCACTTGCCATCAGAGACATTCAGGGCAGCAACAGCAATGGGCAGTTGCTGTTGCTGCCCTGAATGGCTCCAACAGTGAGTGGGAGGGGCCACTTACATAGCACGATGCGGTGCCTGCTGTACATACGATGACACCCCACTGTGGCTACGCCACTAGGAGCAGCATTACTCAAGTGCAAGCAAATGCACATCTACTCAGAAGTGGGCCCCGCTGAATTCTCTTACTCCCAAATAACGAACTTATTTAATGATAAGGTGTGTATAACACTGTAGCCTCAGTCATTCCTAAGAGCTACTGTGAAGTCCTGTCTATGGGAAGGGTTGTCGCTCAGTGGCAGAGTACAAATTTTGCCTGCCAAATGTCTCCAGTTCAATCCCTGGCATTTCCAAAAGGGCCAAGAAAGATCTGTGCATTAATCCTTGGAGAACCACAACCACAAGCTTCCTCTATTGGTATTTCTGCCTTCAACAGCAGCCATGGAAAAATCATGTAGCTGAAGATTGGTTTTGGTTGCTTCTTTTATTTCCTTCTCTGATTTCCTTCTCAGATGTGTAGCAATGTCAGCCCAGCAGCTTTGATTGTATAGTGGTGTATAATTTTACCACAGCCACTTTTTACCATATGCCTACAGAAAAGAAAAATCCCTATAGCACAGCCATTTTCAGTTACTGTGCTGTGGCACACTTGTATGCCACAACTGGTCCACAAGTGGGCCCTCAGGAATTTAGGGGAAGGTCATTTAATAGTAGGGCCAATGGGGATGTGAAACCCACCCACCCCAATTGGCAGCATGGTGTGCCTTATCAATTGACAAAAACCTGATGGTGTGCCTTGGCAATGTTAGTACCTTCTCAGGGTGCCACGAGGTGAAAAAAAATTGAAAATTGCTGCTATAGCATGAAATTCTCTAAATAAATCCAACTATCCCTGAGGTTTGCAGTTTCTAGAACAATAATAGAAAAGAGTTGTGTGGACTATATCTATTACTCTTAAAAAATATCCTACCCATACTCTCAGGTCATCTTGAGCAGCCCCTTCTGACTGTGCCGCCACCAGGTGAGGTGAGGGGGATGACAGCCAGAAACAGGGCCTTCTCGGTGGTGGCCCCAAAGTTGTGGAATTCCCTTCCCTTGGAACTAAGAACAGCTCCCTCTTTAGCGATCTTTTGGCAGGGCCTGAAGACCTTTTTATTTAAGGAAGTGTTTTAAAGTTGCTGACGTGCTGGGATGGCATTTTTAATTTCTAATTTTTAACTTTGAATGATTGTATTTTTTAAGATTCATTGAGGTCTGCTTGTTTTTGGTGTTTTATATCATTGTTTTACTCTTTTTTGTATTGTTATTTTTCTACTAATTGTTTAGTATTATAAGCTACCTTGGGTGCCTCAATATGGGGCAGAAAGGCGGGATATAAAGTCTATATTCATCATCATCATCATCATCATCATCATCATCATCATCATCATCATCATCATCATC
>JAJKFI010000017.1:15535757-15555906 GCA_029204185.1 Lerista edwardsae | reverse complement strand
TCATCATCATCATCATCATCATCATCATCATCATCATCATCATCATCCCACATTACTGATAACTACTTTCTGCAAGGCAGACTGTGCACTTTTCTGCTCTGAAATCTGAGAGGGGCCAATTGAGAACTGATGCATTTCTTGGTTTCCTTTCAGGTTCCAACCTGTTTTTCGTCGCGGCTCACGAATTTGGCCACTCACTCGGACTCTTCCATTCCAATGACCCCAATGCTTTGATGTTCCCAGTGTATCAGTATACCCAGCACAGGAAAAATATCCTCTCTGCGGATGACATTGAAGGCATTCAGCAACTCTATGGTAAGGTTTTAAATCTGGCATTCCTTGCAGGGCTTCGCAAAAATGGAAATGATTGGCTGTGCTTCCATTGCCAACTCTCTCTGCTTGCCTTGGCTCTTCTGAGATCTTGGTACAGACCACATTGCCAAGTTATCTCCTCTTCTCTCAGTGTTTGCTTACCTTTGTTGCATTGGTGTGCCTGGACTACTTTCATGCTATTCTCTGCTGTTGCTTCTTCTCCCGCCAGGGTCAGAAAGGAAGAGGGGAATGGGGTGGAAAAGGAAGTGTGGAGGAGATCAGCGTGGTGGGCTAGAGTGTCAGAGGCTATTCTTTTTTCTGCTCCATTCCCTTCTTCCGCTTGGAATCCAGGAAGTGGGAGGAATGATGCAAGCGAGTGAATGGAGGCAGGCAGTGGGCACACCTGCCAAATTGCTGCCTGGGGTCACTGCATACACTCATCCTCCTCTCACCCTGTGTGGCAACAAGACAGAATGCCAGCAAGACTATAGTGTGAACTTTAACACCAGAGGCTGGGTATGTCCCCTCCAGAAAGAGTCATACCTCTGAGCTAGCCAGGTGGTTTCTCCTGACTCAGCAAGTGAGAGAGACTCATGAGTGTCTGTCTTTCTCAGGGTCCAGTACAGGCATGCCCCAGTATCCGCAGGGAATAGGTTCCTGGGGCCCCTGTGGATACCTGAAACGATGGATAAGAGGGAACCTATGTTAGAGATAGGGTAGTGGTTCTCACACTTCCTAGCACCAGGACCAGTGATGTCATGCAGGGGGAACGCGGGGGAACTCAGTTCCACTAATTAAAATTAGGGCTGACTCCGCCCACTTCACTCTCCCTCCCCCCTCCCCATTCCTCTGCAAAGAGCTTTTCTTCTTGGTTGGCCGGCACTCAGAGGGTTAAAGGGAGCGACTCCGGATTCCTAGGGGGGCGAAGGCAGTGATGTCATTCAGGGGGAACGGACCAGAACGGGCGTTCCGGATCCTAACGGGCTCCGTGGCTGGTTCCAGGTTCCCGACAAGTGCCAATCAAAAGTGAGCTCCTGTTCCTAAATCATTTGAATGACACCACTGACCAGGACCCACTTTTTAGCAGGGCCAGCTTTAAGCCAATGTGACCAATGTCATCACATCGGGCCCCGCACTTTAGGGGGCCCCACACCAGTGCAGCAAACATATCACCTGATGCAGCAGCCAGGATTTCTATGGGTTGTACATCAGTGGGGTGAGCAGAGCAGCTTTGCCCTAAGCCCTCCCACTTGCCTCTGCCCCCTAACTGCCCCAAATGGGCCTCCGGGTATCAGTTGCCGGTGATGTCATCAGGTCCCCACAAGTGCTTTTCTTGGTGAGGGGGGGCCCCACGGGGAGGGGGGCACAGGAATGCCCCGCATTGGGCCCCGCCACTGCTAGAGCCAGCCCTGCTTTTTAGAATGACAATCTGTCAGGGACCCACCAGAAGTGATGTCATGGCTGGAAGTGCTGTCATTGTGTTGCCAGAGCCTGCTGCTTTCCTGAGAAGGCAGCAGTCAGTTGGGCTATTTCTCAGTCATTTTCCAATAGCAAAGTGAATCAGAAAGGAAAAAGCTTATTTACAACCTAGACACAAGCAAAACAGCCACACAGCCCTCCCGCTTTCCAGCATCCCAGCTTCCCATATTTCCAATATGGCTGCTCTAGCTGCTTCGCGACCCATTTGAAATTGGGGTTGCGACCCACCGGTAGGTCCCGACCCACAGTTTGGGAACCACTGGTATAGGTTTCTCCCCTGCCCCCGCCTCTGAGCAAGAATACTTTTTAGCAACCCAAAGAATAAAGGGAGGTAAGGGAGCCCCTGATCTATGCATAATTGAAACCATGGATACGGAATCCATGGAAACGGGCCCCACCTGTATTTGGACCCTGGAATGAGGCACCACTGGAGGCGACAAGACAATTGTAATGACCTTGGCTTTGGCTCCTTGCATAACTGCCTCTTTAGAGGGTCCAAATCTATGTGGGAGTTATGAGCTGCACTGCAGAATAAAGACATTGAGTTTCTGCCTGTGAGGCTGCTGTTAAAGGCACAGAAGGCACCACTACCAGTCTCCTTGCTGTCCACACAAATTAAAAAACAGGATGGCTGTAAGGGCAATTAGAAAAGCAAGACTCTCAAAGCAACTGAATGTCACCCCACATTCTTTCTTAAATTTGGCCCTGAAGTGGCAGTATGCAATATCAGACTTCATCCTTACTAAATCCTTGTTAAATCTGTCACTGAGGCCAACTGTTGGTCTTTATAAAAATAGTACTGTGTTTTATACTAATGAATGCATTTCTCTTAGAGCCCAATCCTATCCAACGTTCTTTTTTTTTTTTAAATTATTTTATTTTTATTACAACTAAAACAGATAGAATCACAACTATATAAAGAAAAACAAATAAAAACTAAGTTCAGAATATTATATGTAAAGCAAGCCTGGAGTAGTACATCTAAATTCCTTACATCCTTTACAAAATATTGATAATTGCTCAAATTAAAGATGGTGGGCACAATCCTAATCTGGAGTTAGGCTAGCATAGTTAGGCCAGCAAAGTTTGGCTGGCAAAAGGGACACCATGTTTGGACCACTCTCAGAGTCAGAGAGGCCAGCACACAGACTGTGCTGACTCCCTGACTCCCTGACTCAGAGAGTGGTCCAAACACAGTGTGCCAGCCAAACTTTGTTGGCCTAACTGCGCAAGCCTATCTCCAGGATAGGATTGCACTCTCAGTCTCTTAGCCAGCCTGTTATTCTTTTCTTTAGCACTTCTTTTTTAAAGTCTCCTTATCACTGAATTTAATCCCCAGCAAAATATTTTACATCTAAATCATCCGCCTATTCATCAAGTCCATAATTCGTTTCACCAAAATTTCTCTTCTCATGTAGGAAGTCAATGAGTGGTTTCCAGTTATTCATAAATGACTTTACTGACTTCTCTTTTAGTAAAGTTGTATGTTTATCCAACTTTCTAGCTCGGATGCTGCTGGGCCAAGTGGATATGCACTGCATCCTGTGGTGGGGGAGAAGCCATGGAGTCCTCCTCAAGACAAGGGAATATTTGTTCCCTTATCTCAGGACTGCATTGTGGCTGCATTGGTGCTAGTAAGTTGGATAGGCTGGATTAGGTAGCAAAATCACTGTGCAAAAAATTTATTTTTGCAGATGTTTGAATAGTTTTATTCTTCTTAAAAAAGATACACAGCTAATGACGTATGGTGTTACAACACAAAAATTAAATCACAGAATCACTGGCTGGTGTTGCCTGCGAGGGTCGGGTCTCAACCAGAGACCTAGGAATCTCGCAGGTATCGGCGAAGAATCGAAGTAGTTCCAAGGATAGCAGTCGGTTGTAGCTCAGCAGGTGTTATTGCTGGCATTTCTAGTTGTGTAAAATATGTATCAAAGTTTGTGGATATGGTTCCTAGAGCGCCAATGACGATAGGCAGCACTTTCGTATGTTTAAGCCACAGTCGAGTAGTTTCGAAGCACAATTACAGTTTCGAAGTACTTGTCTATTTTTTCTATCTCCTTTTCAATCACGCAGTGGTCTCCCGGGATGGCGACATCAATAAAAGTTACAAATTGGGTGTCCTTGTCTATTAGTGTAATGTCAGGCGTGTTCACTCCGATGCGTCGGTCTGTTTGAATTCTAAAGTCCCACAAGATCTTGACCTTCTGGTTTTCTAGGACTATTTCAGGCTGGTGTTGCCTTGCTGTTTCCGATGTGTCGAATCTGTGTTTCTGGCACAAAGCCCAGTGTTTTGCAACATCGTTGTGACATTTTTTGTAATCCGTATTAGCGATTTTGGAACATCACATATGAGGTGGTCGACAGTTTCATCCCATCGTTTACAAAGTCGGCATAGGCTGTTGGTGGTGGTACCCTGGATCTTGGCCCTCATCACGTTAGTCTGAAGTGCCTGTTCTTGAGCCGCAAACAGGACAGCCTCTGTTTCCTTCCGTAAAAAAACCTTCTCTTAGCCAGGTCCAGGTTGCCTGTTTATGACAAATATCATCAATGTTTTTTAAAAAAATTGTCCGTGTAAAGGTTTGTCTACCCAGCATTGATGTCGGCGAGTGAAAGACTCTTTCTTGTATTCCAATACACACACACACACACACACACACACACACACACACACGGGCAGGAGGTGAGGGCTGATGGTTGAGCAGCTGGCACTGCCTGAAGCTAAGCAGGATAATCTGTGGTTTGTTTTTGGATGGGAGACGGATGCCAGGCTGTGACAAGCTGCAGTACCTGTGGTGGCAGAACAGAGTTACTATGGAGCTGATTACTCACCAGAAGTGAGAGTTGTGTATGAGTGTATGAGAAGGCCAGCCGGCAAAAGAACGGAATACGACCTTGAGGACCTGTCCAAGTCTGACTTGCGATTGCCCGCTGAAGCTTGATGGCATGAAGCCAAAGGAGAGAACCACACTGTGAGGGCTACATCTGTGACTGAGGATTGGCGGATCACAATACTGTATATTTGTAAAAACCCCATTGAAAAATGGTGGTTTAGACTAGCCTGCTCATGTAAGCTGCCTTGGGCATTTGCTTCAACATGGGAAAGGCGGGGTATAAATTCTTCAAATAAATAAATAAAATTAAATAGCCATTCCAGTCCAGGAGGCCATTCTCTACTAATTCCATTCTTCTCATTTTCCTTTAGGAGCATCATCTAACCCATCACAAGACCCAGAGGACCACGATGAGCCAAAAGAACCTGTCAGGCCGACCTCATCTGTCTTGCCATCAGCTTGTGAACCTCATTTGACATTTGATGCTATCACTACTTTTCGGGGAGAAATCATGTTCTTTAAAGACAAGTAAGTCTGACATCTTCAGATCATCAGAGGCAGATCTAAGGGAGAGCAAAGCTCTAAGTGTTGCAAGAAGCCTTACCCTGTCATGTAAATCCCTCCTCTCCCTTGTTGCTGTAGCCAGTAAGCAACGCCAAGATGTTGCTTTTCCTTGTGAAGTTTGGCTAGAACAGTGCAGGAGAAGAGTGATTTCCACTTCTTGCAAAACTTAGAGATTTGCCCTCCCTTAGATCTGCCTCTGAAGATCATACGCCCTGCTGGAAGAGACCCTCAATGGTCCATCAGCATTCTGCTTCTCACAAATGCCAATGAAATGCTTCTGGGAAGTCCCTATATGCAAGCATCAAGGCTGATAACACCCTGTGTGGCTTCCTAGCAACTGATATTCGGGGCACAATCCTAACCTGGAGTTAGGCTGGCACAGTTAGGCCAGCAAAGTTTGGCTGGCACAAGCGACGTTGTAAAGTATGTTTGGACCACTCTGAGTCAGAGAGGCCAGCACACAGACATGCGCCATCTCCCCCGACTCTGAGAGTGGTCCAAATGTGCTTTACGGTGGACCTGGTGCAGGCCAAATTTTGCTGGCCTAATTGTGCCGGCCTAACTCCAGGTTAGGATTGCACCTTAAAAGAGTCCCATAAGAGAATGAAAGGAAGAAGCACAACTGTTGTCTGATAGTGATGCTGTATCTGAGACCAAGAGGAGCAGGAGGAGGAAAGGCGGGCCTGGCAGAGACAGCTTGCCATGAAAAGTTGGGAAATAAAAGAAGTCTACCAGTCAGTAGGATCCTGAAGCTTATCCTTGAAGGGGAGCAAAAAGAAAAGGTAGGATCAGTGATGTCATTCAGGGGGAACAGACCAGAATGGGCGTTCCGGATCCGAACGGGCTCCGTGGCTGCTTCTGGGTTTTTTTTTCTTCAACATTTGAATTTGAACTCAAAAGTGAGTTCCTGTTCCTAAATCATTTGAATGACACCACTGGTTAGGATCCTTACCTAACCTGCTTGTAGACTTCTGTTGCCTTCAGTGCTTGTCAGGGGAAGAGAGATAAATTGGAGGAACACAGGCAAAAAAGAAGAAACTCATATCGATCAAGAAACTACACAAGCTATTCACTTGGGATGAGACTGGCTTTTCCTAGAAATAAACTTCTGTTTGCCTGCAAGATGTAACCTGTGTCCTGACATTCCAAAGGTTTATGCCTGGGATGCCTGGGCCAAAAATAAGGATGGTGCATGCAAGGTTATCTCAAGGCTAATATGTCGCATTCATACTCATGCAGGGAAATACAAAGCCATCAAATATTTTTCTTATGGCCACAGTCTCAGTTTCCCATCCATAAAACGGAAACGAGAGTCACCAACATATGTGTAAGGCTAAGAACATTCAATACTGTAAATGTGTATATTTGCAGTAAAAAGGTAAAGGTTTCCCCACAACCAAATGGTCTAGTCGTGAGCGACTGTAGGGGGCGGTGCTCATCTCTGTTTCTAAGCCAAAGAGCTAGCATTTGTCCCAAGGACAAGCTTCCGTGGTCATGTGGCCGGCATGACTATACACCGTAGCGCACGGAACGCCGTTACCTTCCCACCGAAGTGGTCCCTATTTGTCTACTGGCATTTTTAGGTGCTTTTGAACTGCTAGGTTGGCAGGAGCTGGGACAAGCAACTCACTCCGTTGCACGGTCTCGAACTGCCAACCTTCCGGTCAACAAGCTCGCAGCTCAACGGTTTAGCCCGCTGCAGTAGATGCCTTCTAAATTCATTTGCAATGAATGCAAAAATGACACTTTAATAAACATCTCCCTACTTCATTTTGGTCACAGGCATTTCTGGCGAAAGCACCCTCGGAACACAGATATCGAGTTCAATTTAATTTCAGCTTTCTGGTCATTTTTGCCTTCTGGTGTTGATGCTGTTTTGGAAAATGATGATAAAGATGAAGCGTTCGTTTTCAAAGGTGAGTGGGTAAAATTTTAAAATTTTAAATTTTCATGTATTTCTTTTGACTTTTAGCCCACCCTGAGATTTTAAACCTACCGATGAAAGCACAGAATATCTGAAAATTAACGGTTTTTCCTTCTTACCCTTATAAGGATTTCATTGGTGTGCCGTTCAAAGCTGTTCTAACCTTTGTATCATCTTGTAAATGTTTTATTAGATTTATATTTAGATTGTGAACCACGCTTTGAAATGAAAAAATGCCGTATAAATGAATAAGGGCGCAATCCCCTGCTAAGTGGGCAAGAGGCACTTTTTCAAGTGGTGTCCTCTTATATTTAGCAGGGGGAGAGCAATTGTCCCTCTTCACCCCAGCACAGTGTCTTTCTCGTGGCTGTTGCTGGGGGTGTTCTCCATTCTTTTAGATTGTGAGCCCTTTTGGGACAGGGAGCCATTTAACTTTAATGTTATTATTTGCCTGTAAACCGCTTTGTGAACTTTATGTTGAAAAGTGGTATATAAATACTAATGATTGATTGATTGATTGATTGATTGATTGATTGATTGATTGATTGATTGATTGATCCTAACTTGAGCCAGAACAGGCAGGCGGGCGGGCCTGCGCTGTATCCAGCGCAAGTTAGGAGGCTGCTGGAGCCTCCCTGGGGCAAGGGCACATTTGTGCCCTTTCACCAGGGGAGGCTCCAGCCTCCCTTATGGGTTCCTTGGATCTGCGCCTGCCACATAGCAGGCGCAGCTCTGAGGACACTGTGCGGCCTGAATTGCGGCCACTTGACCTGGGGATGGAGCCTTGGATACGACCTAACAGCTGCATCCCAGTTCTGCCCCCCTCCCGGGCCCACACATCCACCGGCCCAATTCCACCCTCCCGTCCCCCCCTCCTCCCAGAACCGCCCATGTGCCAGCTGAGTTTGGCTGGCACAAGGGCAGCTCTCTGCCTGCACTCTCAGGCCGAAGCTGCTGCTAGTACCGCTGCTGCAGTTGCGTCCTATACAGGATTGCGTCCTCAGTGCCATATAAATGGAAAAGTGCCATATAAATTGTTTTTTCAATTAATCGATTAATGTATTATAGCCATTACATTGCTGGAAAGTGTTGACTGTAGTTAAAGAACTGAATCATTTTGTGTCATATATTTTATCTCAGATGTAAGTCAGTAGCCGCTAAAGCATGTTTCATCATCTGTTTGGCTCCAGGCAACCAGTTCTGGGCAGTGAAAGGTGATTCCAAGCTTCCTGGGTATCCCAAGTACATCCGCAGCTTGGGCTTCCCGGCAGATGTCAAGAAAATTGATGCTGCAGTCTTTGACGCAAATGAACAAAAAACCTACTACTTCACTTCTGACAGATACTGGAGGTATTTATTTATTCAAATTATGTTCCTCCTTTCAGTGTAAAAATCTTCAATCCAGCTTGACAGGCAGGCACTTTTAAGCTAAATGCAGTGTGGAATATTTATACTAATTGATAGTTTTAAAATGCTGTGTGATGAAGCCTTAGACTTTATTAATGTCAATGCCGTATACAGGTGTGCCCCAGTATCCACTGATTCGGTATCCATGGTTTCAATTATCCACGGATACCATGAATACTGAGACACCTATCAAAAAGAGTGGGGAACCTTAAGCAAATCTCTCTTTTTATCTTGTTGCAGCAAGACCACTGATATTCCCTTATCTTTAAAAAGGCGCCCCCAGTATCCACGATTTCAGGTATCCATGGAGGGTTCAGAAACTGAACCCAGAGAATACCAGGGCATGCCTGTATTTTAAAAAGTAACAAATCATTGCATCTCAATAGTTACTGGTGCCCTCCAGTGGTAGCAATCAGAATTGTTCAATTGCATAGTACAGAGACTATGGGCCTGTCAGGCCTAGCATCAGTGGTAAGCCCTTACTGCCAGTGCAGTTGTGGCAATGCCATAAGACATGTGCGCATGTGCGCGCACACACACACATGCACACACACTGTGGGGCCCAATCTGAAACACAGGAAGTGGCCCTGTAGAGGGGAGCTACATTATTTTTCCCAGAATACCTTGTACTCACTACAATTGCCCAGGGGGCACAGAATACATTCGGTGCAGGAGTCTTGCAGTCACGCCCATGTACTGCATAAACCGTTGAAAGATCCATTTGGGCTGCTTCGGGAACTGAATGTTCCTTCTGGAAACTTCTGACACCCTCAGTGAACTCTGATTCACACATTACCAGAGTATCAGGAGGAGCTCACTTCCCCATAGTCTGATCTCAGGGGACAAACAATAATACGGAAAGGAACTGTATCATCCAGTGGTCCCAGTTTTTTGCATTACTGCAGCCATGTGGGTCTGGTTCATATGGAAGTGGCTCAGACATTACCTAAGAGGGGCAAGTGGCAAAGGGTTCATAGCCTTTATCTTCCAAGTCTGGTGAAAAACATTGCTCCTTCAAATTGGTGGGTCAGAGGGCTCCCTGAAACGTGTTGGTGTGTATACAAATGCCTTCCTTGTTTCTTTCTTCAGTTACGATGAAACCAGCCAAACCTTGGCCAAGAAGCCCAAAAAGATAACTGATGGCTTCCCAGGTGTTGAGGGGAAGCTGGATGCTGCCTTTCAGTATAAGGGTAAGTAGCATTTCTCATAGCGGTATATGAAGTTATCCCAAACTACATGGAATCTTGTGATGTGTGCAGGGCTTGCTCATCAGAACATAATTAAGGACTCTGCTGGACTCAGGGCACAATACAATGCTACACTGGGGCAGGCAGGCAGGCAGGCAGGCCTGCTCTGCATCCAATGCAGCATTCAGGGAGACTGGAGCCTCCCTGGTGCAAGGTGCCAGCCTTCCCGATGTGCTCCTTGAATCTGCACCCACAAAATCATGGGCACAGATCTGAGGAGACCATGCAATCTGAATGGGGGCCACTCAGCCTAGCGGCCTCATCCCACACCCACACCCACACCCTAACCCTTCCCCGGGCTGGCCCGCCCGCCGGCCTGCCCACCCCCCCACCCTGCCCAGTTTCACCATCGCTCCCACCCAGAGCCAGAATTCTCAACCAAAATGCTAGATCGTTGGACTAAATAGAACTTTGGTCTCATCCAGTTGGGTTCTTCTTATGTTCTTATGAGGCAGGTAATTTGGAGATAACAAGAAAGAATCAGGTGGAATTAGAGGAGAAGGTTAATTCTAACCTAGATCCATGGGGTCATTTATTTGTAATAGTAATGCTGTATTCAAGATGGCGGTGTTCATACTGCCTCTGATGGTTTTGTGTTTAAATCTGTTTTGGGTTATGTACACTTACAGTAATTTGTATGGTGTGTTTTTTCCCCCTTCACAGGATTCTTCTACTTCTTCAAGGGAACAAATCAATATGAGTTTGACCCTAAGGCCAAGAGGGTTACCCGAATCACAAAGGCCAACAGTTGGCTTTCATGCTAGGAAAATCAGACCATGGAAAACGCCATATAGCTCATATTGAATATCTGATTAGTAGACCTATCATTGGTCCTGCATTGTCATTGGTGTATAATATTGATGTTCGTAGTATCCTGAATGCATACTTATGCCAATTACTATTAATAACTAAGGCTGTTATTACTATTAATAACTAAAAATAACTATTATTAACTATTAATAACAATTTTATGTACATTTGGAGAAGATTCACACCCTGTCTTGGATATTTTCTATTGCACTTGTGGCTGCCTGTTCAGTTGTGCAACAATGCTTGCGCATGAGGAAGAACATACACAAAGGTAAGTTTATATTTCTACCGAAGAAAAAGAATTAACCTTGTCCAAACACAGTTGATTACTGTGTTCGGTCAAGGTTATTTCCTTTTCTTTGGTAGTAAATATAAAGTTACCTTTGATTGTGTCAAGGTGGAAAACATATACCCAAGGTATACAACTAAACATGTAAATGTATACAACATTTACTTGAAAGCAACATGGAATAGTCAAATAGTCTGAATGAATCAAAGAAATTGCAGCTACAATTGGCTTTATACCCTTTAAGTGAGAATTACACACACACACACACACACACACACACACACACACACGTATCATGATCTTTTCTACATGCAAGATATAAACCTAGATATAAACCAACTCAGAATTGGCCAGTAAACCTTTGGAGCCAATTGCAGTGGTTCTCAAACTTTGTAGCACCCAGACTCACTTTTTAGGATGACAGTCTGTGACCCACCAGAAATAATGTCCTGGCCAGAAGTGGCATCATTGTGATCCCAGAGCCTGCTGCTTTCCTGAGAATGTAGCAATCAGTTGGGTTATTGCTCAGTCATTTTCCAAGAGCAAAGTGAATCAGAAAGGAAAAAAAAAAGCCTATTTACAGCCTTGACCCAAGCAAAACATCCATACAGCCTTCCCCCTTTCCAGCTTCTCATATTTTCAATATGGCTGCCCTAGGTGCTTTGTGGCCCTCCTGAAATTGGCTTGCGACACACTGGTAGATCCTGAGCCACAGTTTGGGAACCACTGGCCAATTGCATTTTGACCTGAGTGCTTTGCCTCAAATTCATGAAAGAGGCTGTTATTTTTCCAAAACAGTTGACCCAACAAATCGCATCAGAACCAGTCATCCTGAGCCTAGTGTTTACCAGCATCTGCCACTTGTCAATGCAGTTCCATCAATCGAAGCATCTTTTAGGTCTTCAGAATAGATGTTCCCTCCATTATCCTTGTGTTTTAAAACATTAGGGTTTTTTGTTTTTGTTTTTTTGTATGAGTTGCTCACTCAATTTTTTTCTATGTTTAGCAGGTAAATAGCAGTGCTGGACTTAAGCATATATAGTTGTTGTATGTGTCTGTGTTTCTCATTGTGTGCTTCGTAATTAATAAATAAAATATTTTCTTATGACATATTCTGATTTTCTTTCATTCCCTTGTTGGTCATTTGATTTTTGTCCCCACCACCACCACCATTATTTTCACACCAGTCCTATGAGTTAGGTGAGATTAAGCTGAAAGATGGCAACAAGACCAAGGTCACAAGAACATAAGAAGAGCCCCACTGGATCAGGCCAAAGGCCCATCTAGTCCAGCCTCCTGCATCTCACAGCAGCCCACCAGATGCCTCAGGGAATACACAAGACACATGCATCTTGTTGCCACTCCCCTGCATCCGGCACTCCAAGGTAGCCTAACTCTAAGGTAAGGAGGTTGCACTAACCATCATGGCCTGTAGCCTGCGATGGACTGTTCCTCCAGAAATCTGTGCAGTCCCCTTTTAAAGACATCTATGCCAGATGCCATCACCACCTCCTGTGGCAAGGAGTTGATTAATTACCCGCTGGGTAAAAAAGTATTTCCTTTTATCTGTTCTCACTCTCCCAACTCTCAATTTTAGTGGACGTCCATGGTTCTGGTATTGTGAGAGAGGGAAGAGAACCTCCCTCTACCCACTTTATCCATCCCATGCATAATTTTGCATGTCTCAATCAAGTCCCCCCTCAGGCACCTTTTTTCTAGGCTGAAGAGCCCCAAACGCTGTAGCCTTCCCTCATATGGGAGGTGCCCCAGCCCCGTAATCATTTTGGTTGCTCTCTTCTGCACCTTCTCTAGTTCCCCTATATCTTTTTTGAGGTTTAGTGACCAGAAATGTACACAGTACTCTAGATGTGGCCTTACCATTGATTTGTACAGGAGCATAATAATATTGGCTGTTTTATTCCCAACCCCTTTTTTAATTACCCCAAGCATGGAATTGGCCTTCTTAATTGCTGCTGCACACTGGATCGACACTTTCATCGAGTTTTCCACTAGCACTCCATGATCTCTCTCCTGATCTGTCACCAAAAGCTCAGAACCCATTAGCCTATATGTGAAGTTTTGATTTTTTGCCCCAATGTGCATCACTTTACACTTGTCCACATTGAAGCGCATCTGACATTTTGCTGCCCATTCCCCCAGTTCGGAAAGATCCCTGGTGAGCAATTCACAATCCCATCTGTTTTTCACCACCTGGAAAAGTTTTGTGTCATCTGCAAACTTGGCCACCTTGCTGCTTATGCCTGTCTCCAGGTCATTTATGAACAAGTTGAAAAGCATGGGTCCCAAGACAGATCCTTGGGGCACTCCGCTTTTCACCTCTCGCCATTGTGAAAATTGTCCATTGACCCCCACTCTTTGCATGCTGCTCCCCAACCAATTTTTAATCCTTAAGAGGACCTGCCCTCTGATTCCCTGACTGTGAAGTTTTCCCAGTAGCCTTTGGTGAAGGACCGTGTCAAATGCCTTCTGAAAATCAGATATATAATATCCACAGGTTTGCCAGCATCCACATGCTGGTTAGGTCATTCAGAATGCAATCCTAACCTGGAGTTAAGCCGGCATAGTTAGGCTAGCAAAGTTTGGTCAGCATAAGGGCCATCATAAAGTGTGTTTGGACTACTCTTGGAGTCAAGATGGGTGGCACATGTTGTCCAAACATACTTTACAATGTCCCTTGTGCCTAACTTTATGATGCCTAACTGTGCCGGCCTAACTCCCGGTTAGGATTGCGCCCTCAATTTGTTCCATGGCAGAGTGAGCATTGCAACTTGGGTCTCCCTAGCCTGGTGGCCAAACAACACCATCACACTGGCTTTCAACAAAAGTAGTAAGGAGGGAAAAGATGCTCCAAATTTATGAAGCTGCCTTAGATTATTGCTCCAGATTATCTACTTGACTTGCAGCAGCTCCCTGAAGAATTATATACATTCCTCATTTTTGATACACTCTTCTTTTTCTAAAAGTAGGTCATCCTCACCCAGTCATGTAGCTGGAGGGGAGGTGGTGCAATAAGTCCTACAGGCATTGCAATGCACCATTTAAGTGACCTCTCCCACTCACTGTCAGAGCCATTCCAGGCAGCAACAGCAAGTGCTGCCCGGAATGGCTCTGACTGCAAGTGGGAAGGTCCACTTACACAGCACATTGTGGTGCCTGCAGTACTTACCGTATCGCTTTCCCCTCTCTGGCTCCACTGCTGCCCTCAACTTCACTTTGCATGGGTGATTTCTCCAGGGAAGAAGATGCAAAGGAAGCGGAAGATTATGTTGCTGACACCATCAGCTGTCAGTTCTTGTGGACTATAGGGAAACCAATTCAGAGTATGTGTAAATAGTGGTAGCCAACCTTCTCTCCACCAAGCATTCAAAAGATGCAGAAACTGAAATGCATCAGAATGAATTATGACAGTGGCATTCAAACTTTTAGACCAGGACCCACTTTTGGTACTCATTTTGGAGCCCACTGGAAGTGATGTTGTGGCAGGAAGTGATGTCATCAAGCAGGAAGTGCTGTCTTTGTAACATAATAAAATGACACTCCTGAAATGCCAATTGGCATTCTTGGACTGCAGCAGTTGCACAACCATGAAACATCCCTGACAGAAAGCAAGAGTAGGACAAAATATGATGTAAAAGCACTGAACTAAAAACAAAATTAAAAAAAAAACAACCCTCACGTGAAAATTCAAACTGTTAATACTCACAAAAGGAATATAACAAGAGTAAGGTCTGCCATTTCCAAGATGGCTGCTCCCAGCTTTCTGCGACCCACCCGACATCAGGTTGTAACCCATGAAGTGGGAAACCAACCCACAGTTTGAATAACACTGAATTATGAAATGCTTGTGATTATCTAAGGGTAAGACTGCTCACGTTGCAAAAGTATTTAGAGCAGTGGCATTATTCACCCGGTACGCTGGGCGGGACTTAACTTTGAGTGGCAGTCCGCCCGTTGTGTCTCGCCGTGTTCCGCCACTTTCCCGCCCGCCGGGCTGGGCGGGAAAGTGGCGGAACGCGGTGTGACACAACGGGCGGACTGCCGCTCAAAGGTAAGTCCCGCCCAGCGTACCGGGTGAATAACGCCACTGATTTAGAGTCCCACAAAGCTCAACTAGTGATGTCTTGATGGTCCTCACAACAACCCTACTGCCAGATACCTTGTCAACCCTACTCCAAGCAGGTAGCTCTAGTTCAGGGATCTCCAGACTTTTCAGTACAAGAGTCACATCGTATATTTTGCAAATTTTTGTGGGCTGAAAAAAAATCAGTTTTATGAATGAATGAGTGAATGAATGAATGAATGAATGAATGAAATTTAAATGAATGAATAAGTTTTACTTGGATATTTTTTGTAATCAGCATAATATGATTCAGAGCAAAAGAGAAATATGACATTTACAAAGAAACAATGATGTGGTTAAGCTAAGAAATGATATATAATGAGTAAAAATGTTAAATATTTAAAATTTCTGTGGGCCAGATAAAACCTTGTGGCAGGCTGGATTTGGTCCCTGAGCCATAGTTTGGAGACTCCCGCCCTAGTTATTTTATTTATTTGTTAAATTGTATATGATACAGTTTACCCCGCCTTTCTGCCCCAAGAGCACCGAAGGTGCCTTACATTATTAAAATTATAAACATAAAAATCAGCTAAAACAATAAAACAATTAAACAATAATATTAAAACAATTAAAATTTAAAAATGAACAGGCCCCCATGGTTGCAGTTAAAAATTTATAGTTACTTATATTTAATAGTAGTGGTGGTATTAATATGTATCTATATACATGCTGCTTTACCCTAGCAAAACTCTCAGAGTGCAATCCTAAACTGGAGTTAGGTCGGCATAAGATAAGCCAGCAAAGTTTGGTCAGCACAAGGGACATTATAAAGTACGTTTGGACCACTCTCGGACTCAGAGAGGCCAGCACACAGACCTAAGCCAACCTCCCTGACTCCGAGAGCTTGTGCTCAGAGAGGTTTGTGTTAGAGTAGTCAGTTCCACGCCAAGGTCAAATTCCATAACATCAGTCAGACAGCAGGATGCAGCAGACAGATCTTGTACACAGCAAACGGCATCTCCCCCTCCTTCCGTATAACCCACACTGATATGGGGCGATGCCCTTCCTTATGCACCTCTTGCGTTCCACACCACCAATCAGAGCCCTGACTGGGGTCCCCATAGAGAATGTGCTGTCTGGCACATCCTTACCTCTCCACAGCTACTCTCATCGCCGCTCAGAGGCCAGCACACAGGTGTAACTAATGGCTGGCCTCATGCCAAGGCTGTTGTTCCCAGAGCCAAAAGAGTATCCCAGGTCTGGACTCTTGTACCAGGCCTGACACCCCTCCACTCTTTTCCCTCTAGGGACAACCCAGATCAATTTTGGCATACGCATTATCCACGCATTCCTCCTGGCCTCTTACAAGCCTTTAGGGCAGATATGTCATGTAGCGGTACGCGGGGGTACATGAGTACCCGTTCCTAGGATTAGGGCTGGCCCCGCCCATTCGCCCGCCCACTCGTCGACTCCGTCAGCGCTCCGCTCCGCCCCCTGCAACGTTTGAGTTGCCTGCACTTTCTCAGAGCCAAGCAGGCAGGCAGGCAGCGGAGCGAGGGAGACCGACGGCAGCAGCAGTGTGAGCAGGTAGGCTGCCTGGGGCTCCCTCCCGAGGAGGCATGGTAGTTCCTGGGGGCGGTTCCTGGGTTCCGGCTATGACCTCACTTCCAGTGGGTGGGCCCCGACACAAATGCCAATCAAAAGTGAGTACCTGTTGCTAATCATTTAGATGCCATTACTGCTTTAGGGTACATACTTGGTTATACATAGAGAGGGTAGTTACAGATTCACACATTCCTCCTGGCACACTACATGCCACTACAATTACACAGGAATGGTTACACTGTTGGTTACATTTCAGGTAGCACTCCAGCATACCCCAAGCCTTTCCTTCACTTCAGGCCATTTTTCCCAGCCTTACTGTTCGGCTTGTTATGGCTATCTGCATTTGTATCCCCCTCATTCCACTGGCCTTGCTGTTCACTTCAGGACACATATAGTATTCAGCCTTACTCCTTTGCAGGGCCACAATGCACATCCACACTAGAGACGCATCAACACTTCACGGAGGCTTACAAGCATCCACATGGCACACCCACATCTCTGTGTTACTCTTTACACAGTTACACGTGTATAAGCATCATTACGTTGGCTCGGACACGTCCTGTTTGGGTTTGCCGTGACACCTCGCCCTCCCCTACGTACGTGGTTTACAGGACACTGCCAATGATGGCTTAATACACTTTTCCGACTCTCACAATCCAGCACAAAGCTGGTTAAATGTTGGCTGGTCTCTTGCTCTCACTCCAGCCCGTAAATCTGTCCCCCTGGGAGAAGGAAAACTTCACTTCACAACGAGAAGTGCTGGGAGACTCCCTCCCGCCTCTCTGTGAGGACATGGGCGTTGCTTTGAGGCTTGAGGCCTTTTCTGCCTCACTCCTACCTCATCACGGGCCGACAGACAGGAGACAGCCCCAGGGAGATGCAAATTGTGTGCTCCTCCCTTACACGTGTGCAAGAGCTACGCACACTGCTCGGCTTAGACTCCACCAGGCACTCGGAAGCTTTCTTACTTTCCGGCAGCTCCTCCTTCCTCAGGGTTTCACTGCCTCACCGGCTGACAGAAACCGGCCAGCCCTGGGAGCCGTGAACTCACAGGCCTCCCATCCGTGTGGAACAAATGCGCACACCTCCTGGCTTTGCCCCCCCTAGGAATCCGGAGTCGCTCCCTTTAACCCTCTGAGTGCTGGCTCTTTGCAGAGGAATTGGGAGGGGGAGGAGGGAGAGTGAAGTGGGCGGAGTCAGCCCCAATTTTAACTAGTGGAACTGAGTTCCCCCGCGTTCCCCCTGCATGACATCATTGCTCCTGGGCCAAAGTGCACCCCAGGCACATGGCAGTGAAATAACTTCCTGGTTAAATAGCTGGCAGCCCAAAAGAGACCACCACACTTCAGGGAGATTTAAACGGTTAGGTAAACGAACACAGGCAACGTTCGACCCTGTTGCCCACCACCTGTTTTAAATTACTCAGGTCTACACTGATCCCACTTTGCACTGTCAAGTGTAATCACCAAACAACCCAGTGGGAATCAATACATCTATACACCAGTGTGCCTAAACATTTACCTGTACTCACCCAGGTTTAACTTTTCTCCTGGTCCAAGAACCTTTCAGTTCTATCACGGAAGCTACAAGTCTTCCCAGCGGCCCTCTCAGGGCTCTTACTTTCCCTGTCTGCCGCACAGAGAGGTGCTTGTCAATTCACCCCCCTTCCACGGCAACTGTCCTGTCGCCATGTGTGACGACTAAGGCATTTAATCAAGGCAACCGTCGCAATGGGGCTTTTCACTTTGTTCACCATGTCCTACCAGCTGTCCTACCAGCTTTGGGTTACATATTCCCTTCACCCCAGGGTGGCCAATGCATGCTACAGGGTTACACATTCCTACCAGCTTCCTATCTCAGTACCACTGGCCCCCTGCATGCATTGGGCCTGCTAGACCTTAACTGTGTCACAGGCTTGCACCTATTCACCCCTCTATGTTTCCCGGTAGACAGGCATCACCCTAGTTCCACGTGCAAGTACATCTGCACTGTTCAGAAACCTGAACACGAGTCGACCAACACACATCAACTCCCGCATGCCAAGCATTCCTGCTTGCACACTCCGCCTGGTTGAGCAGTTCTTCCCCAGGCTCGATCCCCTGCTTTACCTTACACAGCTGCTTAACTGCTACTCAGCAGTGTTTTCGGGATCCCTCTTCACCAGGTGACATAGTCATCTCACCCCACTCTCAGTGCCTAAATCTCCTGCACTCTACTGGGGTCTTCCTGCGTGGCTTTTACATACTTTTACCAAGGCATATACTGTACATCCATCCACAAGGATCACATTTTCAGGTTGTTATTCACCTACATGCTGGCAATTCTTTTCCCGGTTAACTCTATGCATGCTGTCACTCACTGCCACACCCCAGAATAACGTTTGCCTGGCTTAAGACATCCCTTCCTTCCTTCCTTCCTTCCTTCCTTCCTTCCTTCCTTCCTTCCTTCATGGAGGTTCAATACACTTCCTGCAGCTCTGCTGTTTTGCTTTCTCCTTTCCTTCCTCCCTTTTTCCTTTCACATTGTTACACTGGCAGGTACAGGGAGAGGCAGCATTTGCTGGCTTACTCATTTTCCTCCTGTGAGGATCGAGGCACGCTCTGGGGTAGCGTTGCACTTTGGGGGAGAGGGGCAGCCCATCTCTCTTCCCCACATTCCAGCATTTATAGGGTTAACCCTTTCCCGTGTCTCCTTCCAAGGAATGCTGCACTCCTCAACCAGCCCCCACCCAGTCGCCCTTCTGAGCGCATTTGCCTGAGAACTGGGCTGGCTGAGCCTCCGTTGCACAGCACAAAGCAGCACAGGAGCAACCTCTTGGGTGAAACTCACTTCCCCTCCTGTGCCTCCAGAGTGTCGCTCTGGAGCAAACCTCAGGTGGAAACACAGTCCCTGTTTCCTTCGGAACTCCTCTCTGCCAGGCTACACGTTGCCCTCTGGTCAGTGGTGTCATCTAAATGATTTAATAACAGGTACTTACTTTTGATTGGCACATGTTGGGACCCGCCCACCGGAAGTGACATCATAAGCCAGAAGTGAGGTCGTGGCAGGAAGTGACATGAAAAAAGCCCTTTTTGAGGCCTCAGATGATTTTAAACTGACCCAACAGTTGCAACAGTATTCCACAGCACCCCCAGAACATGTTAAGGAGGCTTGGCGTCATGTTAAAACCCCAGAGCAACTCATTTTTCAGTGGCAAGGAAAGGAAAGGCTCCGCTCGCTGCCTGCCTGCCTGCCTGGCTCTGAGAATGTGCAGGCAACTCAAACATGCAGGAAATTCAAACATTGCAGAGGGCGGAGTCGACGAGTGGGTGGGCGAATGGGCGGGGCCAGCTGTAATCCTAGAAGCCGGTACTCGCGTACCCCCACGTACCCCCTGCATGAAATCACTGCCTCTGGTCCTGTGGGACCTCTGGACTTCTGCCCTCGCCTGCCACAGGGCTGGCCTTGGTGTTCCGCTTCCCAGCACAAGCTGGCCCGGGAGGATTTCCTCCTGCGCCTCCAGAAGCGGCTGCATTGGAGGTACACGCAGCCCCCATACACTGTTCAGGGCCCCCCCCAATGCTGCGCTGCACTTGGATTCACACACAGCCCCAGACA
>JAJKFI010000017.1:15500421-15515382 GCA_029204185.1 Lerista edwardsae | reverse complement strand
CACACACACACACACACACACACACACACACACACACACACACACACTTGCTTTGTAGGGGCTAGTTTATCATTGTTAATGTTCCCTTCAGTGCACATAGAACATTGGCCTGTTCACAATTAAATCAGGGATCAGCCGAGGAACCTGAGTTTTCTATGTTTGGGGATTCTGCCCTTTATGTTTTTGGGGAGCATTGAAACAATTCAGTAAAAGCTGGCAGCAAAACAAAGTCTCCAAAGTGCCTCGCAAGAAAGGAAAAAGAAAAGCGTTCTTCTTGAGAAGGGAGGAGGAGAGTGTTGTTTGTTTGGATTGTTTGTAGCAGAGTTGGGGGCTTGTGGACCCATTCAGCGCTTGCCTCGCGCTGGCGGAGCGGAGAAACGACGAGATCGCTACATTTCCATAACAAAGTCTTTTATTGGTTACAGTAGCGATAGTCAAAAAGCAAGAAGTTTGCCGGTCAGCGAAAGCCGGCGAAGGCTTGCCGCGTACAAGCGGCTTTTCAACGCATGTAGTTACATTCTCAGTCTCAGTGCGCACACATGGTAAAGACCTGATACAGACACAAGAACAAAGGGTGCAGCTAGAGTATATCTGGTAGGTGGGTACCTGAAGACCCTTGTGCCCCATGTTACCCAATGGGGTGTCCCTTTGAACATCATGATCTCATGAGAAAGTGGATGTTTGCTAGCCAGCGCTTCCCGTGAGAAACTTTGCCTGCTTATGTTACACTAACTAAAGGGAGTTCAGCTACTGTGTAGCAGATTGCACTAACAAGCTGGGAAGCTGAGCACCCCAAGGACACGCAGGTGCTCTATCTGATTTGAAGACGGAGAGACGGAATGCCAGTTTCAACCAGTTCTGGAGTGTGTGGTGTGAAACTGCAACAGAGAGAAGGTTCAAGTACACGGCTATGTTCATACAAGCCTTTGCCTTTGCCTAAAAGAGCTCTCAGGATCATGCCCCCCCCGTTCAAAGTTACAATCTCATTCTGTATTCAGTTTCCCTAAAGCAGTGGCTTCCAAACCTTTTAGCACTGGGACCCTCTTTTTTGATACAACCACCTGTCAGAACTTCTTTGAAACCTAGGGGTAGGCTTCGCCCCCCTAGGAATCCGGAGTTGCTCCCTTTAACCCTCTGAGTGCCAGCCAACCAAGAAGAAAAGCTCTTTGCAGAGGAATTGGGAGGGAGGAGAAGGGAGAGTGAAGTGGGCGGAGTCAGCCCTAATTTTAACTAGTGGAACTGAGTTCCCCCGCATTCCCCCTGCATGACATCACTGGGTAGAAGTAATGGAAGCATGCACTGGCAAAAAGTGCAATTCAAACGGCAAATGACGCAATCCTTCCTGGTTGCTGTGGGGGAGGTGCGTTGTCCTCCCACTCCCCTTCTTAACGGTGCACGTTTCATGCAGTCCCCTCCATACGTGGTAAAGACAATACGCCACAAAACACTCACCGCAAAAACAATCAGTTTCTTCTTTTGTCCCCACCTCACATTCAAAGCCAACAATCAAGCTATGCCTTTCAAGATGGCAGTAGGTAGTTCTGAAGTTTCAAGCTATTCTGGTGCCCAGTTTTTCAAGATGAAGGTGCTCAGCTCTCTGCAAAGCATCCCACGACCCACTTCGGGGTCCCAACCCCCAGGTTGAGAACCATTGGCCTCAAGAAATAATCACATTCTTTCCCGTTAAAGGATTGAGAAATACACAAGACATCTGCCTCAGCTTCATGTGGACAAAGCAATCGAGAAAGCATTTGAGGTTTGGAGCAAAGTGACACCCCTGACATTTGAACGAAGGACCACCGGCTTTGCAGATATCATGATCTCTTTTGTAGAAGGAGGTAATCACACTGTGCTTTCAATGAGCTATGCCACTCTCAGTTATGGTTTTCTAAACAAAGATGAATGCCGATTCATCTTAGATGTAGGCTAGATGTTTTGGAGGTGGGCTACCTTATGCCAGGTGCTAGGGAGAGGCAGCAGGATTCAGGTATCCTGTTGCCTTGTATGCTCCCTGAGGCATCTGGTGGGCCACTGTGAAATACAGGAAGCTGGACTAGATAGGCCTTTGGCCTGATCCAGTGGGGATGGTTCTATGTTCCTATGAGTACATGTTTGAAGAGGAGCATCTGGTCCTGGTGGCTGTCAAAGAGAAATGCTGTGGAGAATCTTGACTGGCCACCAATTTGTTTACCTCAGAATTTACCTCAGAATGCAGGTGCAAGGGAGTAGCAACAGGATGCAGGTATCTACTGTATTGTGTACTCCCTGAGGCATCTGGTGGCCCACTGTGAGATACTGGAAGGTGGACTAGATGAACTTTTGGCCTGATTTAGTGGGGCTCTTCTTATGTTCTTATGTTCTTGTGATTGAACTTATTCCTTCTTCATTCAGACCATAATGATAATTCCCCTTTTGATGGACCTAATGGGATTCTGGCGCATGCCTTTCAGCCAGGAAATGGTATTGGTGGAGATACCCATTTTGATGACGCTGAATCTTGGACAGTCCAAGGCAGAAGAGGTATGGCTATAAAACTCTTATCACATCATGCTCTACCATGGCTCATTAGAAGTATCAAATAGAAATATTAAATATAAGTATATAATATATATACACAATGTAAGGTATGTGTATACACACACACACACACACACACACACACACACCTCTGTGGTATGTGGGGACTCTCTCTCTCTCTCTCTCTCTCTCTCTCTCTCTCTCTCTCTCTCTCTCTCTCTCTCTCTCTCTCTGTGTGTGTGTGTGTGTGTGTGTGTAATATATAATCCAACTAATGGGAATTCTCTACTATACTACATTGAAAGCAATGGAAATGGCTTCTGGATTGTACATATGTATATGTATGTGTATATACTGTACATATAGAACTTGTACATATGTATATGTATGTGCTGAGTCCCTGTTCTGGGACTAATAGTAGTAGATTTTACATTGTACTGAACAGCTTTCAAGATTCCAGAATATTTCCCATTTATCCCTATTGAAAAGGTACCCTCCTTGTCTTGTTTTTCCAGGTTTCAACTTGTTTCTTGTAGCTGCTCACGAATTTGGCCATGCACTTGGTCTAGCTCACTCCAATGACCCTGGAGCACTGATGTACCCCACCTACTCTTTCACAGAACCCAGCACATTTAAACTTCATCAGGATGATATCAATGGCATTCAAGACATCTACGGTAGAGTGAAAAATGTTTTTTTTTAAATAAATGCAATTCAGTCAATGTTTTAAAGAGCATTTTTTTTCCTTCCATACCCGCACATCAGTGTGTCTTACTATAAAGGAATATTTCAAGGAATGCAGATGACATTTTGGGCACTCTGGAACATTCCCATTCTTGCTCCCATTCATTTCAGTTGGGTTTGTACCGGGGAACTGGCTGATGGACTGTGCCCATATGTGGTTGCATGAAATATAATCCAGGATTGGAAGGCAGAATCTGATCACAGTTTGGTCCTAAATGTAGAGAGTGCTTATGCTACCGTTTCCCAGTTTGGATATCCCCCCCCCCAAAAAAAAAACCTATAACTGTAGTTTAACCATTTTATTAAGGCTGCAATCTTATGCACACTTACCTGGGAGTGTTTCATGGGGTTTACTTCTGAGTAGACATGCATAGGATTGTGCTATTAGGCATATGAGGGAAGAAAGGTAAGGAGGGAATACACAGGTTCATCAGTCCTTCGCCTCTCTTTCACAAGCCAAACCATGATTTTTAAGATCATCCAACCTGGGTCATCATTATTTGCTAAGCAACACACGCCTCAATCGTAATGTCTGCTGCAGTGTTACATTGTCGTTTATGTTGGATAACGTTTTCAGTGGCCTTTTGCTCCCCTAAACCCCACTTGAAATAAAAAAAAACCTCACATTTTGGATGCTTTCTAGTGTCCACTTTCCATAAGATTTATTTACTTTTTTCTTTTTATGTAGGAAAAACTAATAACCGAGTGCAACCAACTGGACCCACCACCCCAACAGCTTGTGACCCCAGAACAAGTTTTGATGCTGTCGCCAACTTGCGTGGAGAAATGGTATTCTTTAAGGGCAGGTAAAGTAGCATTCTTAAAACAAGAATCAACTTGTCCCCAAGAGGGGGAACCATGATTCCCTCTAAACAGGAGCTGGATCTCAATAGCCCTGCTATCAGATCACCTATGTACACGCTTCTCCATTCTTTTTAATAGAAGTGCTAGTTAAGCCACTGCAGGCAGCAGAGGTATGTGGGTACATTGGAGTATCAATGTCTGCAACAGACCGCAGAGTGGAGGCAACTGAATTCAGTAAGGAGGCAAAATTACCCACATCTAAATGCTGTTAGTGTCGTTGTTCAGTACCAAGAACTAATGCCCACAATTGCTGCTTTTTGAAACATAGAAAATTAAAATCAACCACTGGCAGCAAAACCAAACCTATGGACAATATGTTAAGCAATGCTTCCCTTAGTTCAACATATCTTCATTTGCAACCGAGACATTTCAAAACACAAGAAATACAAGTAAACACAAGTGCAATTTTGACTTGCCACAAAAAAAGCCACATGACACAGCAGAATGCCAACTTCCTATCACCGGCACAAACCTTCAGACCCAACCACACTGTACAGCAAGCTCTCTTAACTGAACCTCAACCCCAAAACTGAATCATCGGCATTCAACAAAGCTTCTGTGGTCTTTCCACTAGATCAGTGATTTTCAACCAGTGCGCTAGAGCGCCTTGGTGTGCCATAAATGGTCCGCAGGTGTGCCGTGGGAGTTTGGGGGAGGGTCATTTATGAGCAGGGCTATTGAGGATATGAGCCCCCCCCCCCACAGGCAGCATGGTGTGCCTAGTCAAGTAGCAAAAAATGCTACAAAAAATGACTACTTTTGTGCCTTATCAGTGTGCTATGAGATGAAAAAGGTTGAAAATTGCTAACTAGATGGTTTTTGTGCCTCTGAGCTTTGATCACTTGAACATCAATTTAACACCTGAACTTCTTATATTTGGAGAAAAAAAAAGTAATTTAAAAATTGCAAGCATACCAAAACACAGATCAGCACTTTGATGGCCCGTAACTGAATAACAACCACAACCCACAGACAGGAGCATATGCCCAATTCTTTCCTTACATTCTTAATGACATAACATGTCATTCTCTCTATTGCACATACACATGCACATGTGATCAGGGCCATATCAAAGTGGTTGTCCAGATTCCTTCACTCACTGTGAGGGTAGTCATGCATGTAAGATCAGTTGCTTGTTTGTGGAAGATGCCAAACTCTTTGTAAAATGCAACTTGTATTTTAAATTAGGCATTTCTGGCGCAAACATCCTCAGCTGACCAATGTGGAGCAATATTTCATCTCTCTCTTCTGGCCCGAGCTGCCATCTGAAATAGATGCTGCCTATGAAAGTTATGAACAAGACCATGTTCTTCTCTTCAAAGGTGACTACTGGAATACTTAATTTCTTCTTTCATGTAAACTGGCTGGGATTTAGTTTTCTGCTATGGAATATGTACCAGAAGACATTTGGCCACTAAGTATGGTGACATCTGGGATGTGGTGGCGCTGCAGGTTAAGCCGCTGAGCTGAGCTTGTTGACCGGAAGGTTGGCAGTTCAAGACCACGTGATGGAGTGAACTCCCGTTGCTTGTCCCAGCTCCTGCCAACCTAGCAGTTCGAAAGCAAGTAAAAATGCAAGTAGATAAATAGGTACCACTTTGGTGGGAAGGTAACGGCATTCTGTGCGCCTTGGTGTAGAGTCATGCTGGACACATGACCATGGAAGCTTATCCTCAGGTCAAATACCGGCTCTTAGGCTTAGAAACAGAGATGAGCACCGCCCCCTAGAGTTGGTCATGACTAGACCTTTCGGTCGTGACTCGTGGGGAAACCTTTACCTTTTTTATGGTGACATCTAGCATAAAAACTGAATTTTTCAAGCAGTACTTCATTGTCGAAGAACAATGTTGCTTGTCTTCCCTTTGTTTCTTGGCTCAGTTAACAATCACAGTCACAAAAAATAATGGCTGATTCACAATCTTGAGTCTACGATGACAGAGGTGGGGAGGAAGATTGAAATGAATGTTTTAAAACTGGATTCTTGTGAACTGCCAGTGAGGGATTGGGGGAACTAATACCAAAAAATAAATACAATAATAGGTTAAAAGGTCCTCATTTACTCACATACTTCTCAATAGAATAATAGCATTCTAGTCTAGGTGAGGGCCCTCTATGCCAGTGCTTCTCAAATCTTTTAGCACCGGGACCCACTATTTAGAATGAGAATCTCTTGGAACCCACCAGAAGTGATGTCTTTAACATGGCAGGAACTATGTCATGGCCGGAAGTGACATCATCAAGCAGAAAAAATTTTTAACACCCTCAAATAACCAAATAAAATCAAATAATTAAATTAAAAATTTACAGTAAGTATAAGTTTTTTAAAATATATATAAAATAAAGTACCTTCCTAACACCCCCAGCCCAGGCTGACTAAGGGCGCAATCCTAACTTGGAGTTAGGCCGGCACAGTTAGGCGAGCAAAGTTTGCCCAGCACAAGGGACACCGTAAAGTATGCTTGGACCACTCTCAGAGTCAAAGAGGCCAGTTCACAGACGTGCGCCATCCTCAATGACCCTGAGAGTGGTCCAAACGCGCTCTATGGTGGCCCTTGTGCCAGCCAAACTTTGCTGGCAGGATCAGGTCCTGCAGGAATTTGCTTTTATTTCTCATCTTTCACCTCATAACTCATTTATTTCACAACCACCTCAGAGATACCTAAGGCAGCTTAGAATGCACTTTTAATATGCACTGTATACATTTTTTTTTACTTCTCTTGCAGGTGATAAATATTGGGTTTTAAATGGATATCAAATTGTGTCTGGCTCCCCTAAGAGCATTTACCAACTGGGCTTCCCCGCAACTGTGAAGAAGATTGATGCTGCATTTAGCGATCCAGAATCTGGGAAGACCTATTTCTTCGTGGGTAACCAGTACTGGAGGTATGGCTGAATGTTCTGTTACTTTAACAGAACCTTGTCGTTTGAACATGACTATTATAAACTCGTGAAAAGCCGACAGCCCAATTCTAACCGTGCTGTCTGACAGTGCAGCGGCCGCTGCGCCGGCCTAGAGTGTCACAAACAAGCCTTAAAGCACATTTGGAAATACTCTAGTACAGGCTGCGGTGGCAGGAAGGCCTGCACAGGCCTGCCAGCACTGAATCCAAGCCACCAGTGGAGCTAAGTGAAGCACAGGGGCTGGGAGAGGGTGGCAGGAGCAGGAGAGTGTTCTGGAGGTGGAGAAGGGTTTTAACGGGGCAGGAGGGGATTGGTCAGGCCCAGGACGGGGGAAGAATTGGTGAACTTGGCCTCCACTCCACCCTCGAGCTGGGCCTGGTGATTTACATGAGGCTGGTTATTTAGCAGGCTGAATAGCCCCATTGGGTCGGCTGGGACATTACTTGATAGGGGAAAAAGATCCCTTACCCCAGGGAAACCTACAGTTTCCTCCAAAACTGTGCTGTGTACCGAGGAGGCCATGTGACCCCACTGCACCAGCGTAGCTTAGGATTGGACTATGAGTTTCATTTCAGACAGTTATTAGGCACTCATTCCAAATGCTGTGGCTATTTCAGTGTGGCTCTCATCTTCAGCCCTGTTCACATTTTTCTGAGCAGTAACGTAAGAACATAAGAACATAAGAAGAGCCCTGCTGGATCAGGCCAAAGGCCCATCTAGTCAGCTTCCTGTATCTCACAGCGGCCCACCAGGTACCTAAGGGAACTCAGTAGACAACAAGATTCTTGTATCCTGTTCCCACTCCCTTGCACCTGGCATTTTGAACTAGCTTACTATTAATGTAAGAAGGTTGCACCACCCATCATGGCCTATAGCCCACGATGGACTTTTCCTCCAGAAATCTGTCCAGTCCCCTTTTAAAGGCATCTAGGCCAGATGCCATCACCACATCCTGTGTCAAAGAGTTCCACAGATGAATTACCCACTGGGTAAAAAAATATTTCCTTTAGTAAAAAAAATTTAACCTAATGGGCTAAATAGCCCCATAGGATTATTCAGGCAACCTTTTACTTTACCAAGAACCCCCCCCCCATATTCTCTTTTTGTGCCTGTCCAGGTGGCAGCAACCAACTGGCAGGGTCCAAGCATGGGGTGGGAAGATTTACGAAAGCCTGGAGGTCCCTGATTATAATCCCAAATTATATCCAAGGGACCAGTGGTGGACCACGTCGAGGCACCGCCCTGGCCAGGTCAATTATTGCTGCCCCCAGCACCAGCTCCATGAGCTGGCACCGCCTCCACCCCGCCATGCTTCATTTTGGTGCGGTTTCAGTGCAAAGGTGGGCGGGCAAGCCCAATACCTTGAGACTGCGGTCCTTGGAGCCCTTGTCCTTGAGATTGGGGTGGCTTGGGTGGGTGGGCGGTGGTGGTTCTGCTGCCACTCCAGCCCCTGTGACCCCCAGACACCCCCCCTGCACAGTACCCCACTGCAAGGGCCAGAAGAAACCAGGGTCACTGATAGGCTTTACAGCCCCCAGAATCAAAGATATAGAACTGAGACTAGATCCCAGGAAACAGTGTCTAATGTGTCTGTACATTTCCATGCCTGGCTATAAGTAAGAATCTGGGAGCCAGAAACCAATGCAGCTTAAACAAAAGGTACTAAAAGAAGCTAAACACCAATAAATTATCCAGATTTTCAAGAGAGACAACTTGTGGTCTGTATGGGTGTGTAGCTACAGGTTTGCGTCAGATCCAGAGAAATGATGCAGTGTCCCTGCTGTTTGGAGCCCACTCTGGATCAGAAAGAAAAGGACCTCCTGCTCAGCCAAACCTGAATGCACACTTCAGCTGCCACTGACCTAATGCACTTTTTTTTTTGCTGTACATGTTATATCATCATTCTGCTATGATTCAGATGCGTTGTTGAATTAGCATGTCTAACGTCAAAAATGTACAGTGTTCCTGTAAGTGCATGTGTTGATCCTATCGCTTTCCATGGCTCTTTGTAAATAGCAGGCACAGACTGGATGGAGTGTGCAAACCAGACTGGAACTACAAAGCTCTCTCTCGCTCTCTCTTTGCCCTGCTGCGTTTCTGATCCCATTTGTGCTCCCCTGAATGCACTTTTTACAAAGAAAGGGAGAGCAAAGCCACACTTTTACAGTAAATATGCTTTGGCCCTTATTCTGTTTCTAATGAGCTCCAACTTCAGTCAAAGAATGTATGATGGCCAACATGAGACTTTTGAATTGATTGATTGATTTAGTTTATTACGGTCATGGACCAGTACAAACTTTTGAATTAGTTTTTGCAAAAGGCCGTTTGTATTAAAGACATTCAGTTCATTACCATACATTATCTTTGTTCAGGTATGACGAATTCAGCCAAAGAATGGAAAGAGGCTACCCCAAAAGGATAGCCCGGGATTTTAAAGGAGTAGGTCCTCAAATTGATGCTGCTTTACAGCATGATGGTAAGTGAGAAATGTTTATTGGAGAAATTGGGCTGATCTGGAATCCCAGACTTTTTGAAAGAATGTTTTTATGAATAGTGTACATTAAGAAAATGAGCATTTTAAATTAGGAAAAAGGTTGGGGGATTTCTCCCACTGATTTGTCAGAGGACAAATACTATTGCTGCAGAGATGACAGGGTCTTCTCTGTGGTGGCACATAGGCTGTTCAACCATCTACATAGGTAAGTTTCCTTGGCACCGATCCTTTGTATTTTGGGACAATGTTCAAACCAAATTACTTTTTTTTTTACTTTTTAAAAAGTATCTTTTTAAAAAGTATCTTTTAAATTGGAAATGTACTGCTCCTACTTTCCATCGTTTTTTTGATACTAATTTTCCAGTGGTGTGGTTTGATTTTTAGGTGCTTAAGGGCGCAATCCTAACCCACTTTCCGGCACTATCGCTGTGGCAATGGGGCATGGGCTGCATCCTGCAATTGGGGTGTAGTCTTGAGAACATAAGAAGAGCCCTGCTGGATCAGGCCAAAGGCCCATCTAGTCCAGCTTCTTGTATCTCACAGCGGCCCACCAGGTGCCCCAGGGAGGCATGAGACAACAAGATGCTTGCATCCTGTTGTCACTCCCCTGCACCTGGTACCAGTAGCCCAACACCTTTGTAAGAAGGTTGCACAATCCATCATTGCCTATAGCCCACGATGGACCTTTCCTCCAGAAATCCGTCCAATCCCCTCTTAAAAGCATCAAGACCAAATGCCATCACCACCTCCTGTGGCAAAGAGTCAAGGAGGCCTCCTCAAGCTAAGGGAATGTTTGTTCCCTCAGAGTTGCATTGCCCTTACTCTTGTGCTGAAAAGCTGGTTAGGATTTCACCCTTAGCTTTCATTTCCTTTTTCAAGTGGAGTTTATATTCCAGTATCTTTATCAGCCTCCTTGCAGATGGTGCTATGGAAAGCTGGAATAGAAATATTGTTCCCACTTTCCTCATTTATTTCTAACTCTGCTTCTAGGTTATGTCTATTTCTTCCAAGGACCCAGGCTGATCCAGTTTGACCTGAACAGTAAAAGAGTTGTTGCAAACAATCAAAGGAGCAACAGCTTCCTGAACTGTTAACACATCTGAGCTTAGTCTTCTGTAATCCGTCGTTAGTACTATCACTGTGCCTAAAGATGCTTGGTAGACAACATGCGTCCTCAAAGTTTTCTGGCTGCTGAATAAAGACATATAGCAATGTTCTCTTGCCCAAACTTGGAACAGTTTGTTGTTGTTCTTTTTTGCTGACTGCCTTCAAAATGCTGTATCATATTTATATAAGTCATTATGTGATATCTTTGATTCTTCCATAAAGCTTGTGAAATATTTTGTGTGAAATAGCTCTGTGTCTTATTTTTATTATCTGCTGCCAATATTATATACTGAAGAACATATCTTTTTATTCTGATTATACTGCTTCCCTGAGTTACAGATTTCCAAATTACTGATGGCTGTGTCAGTACTTTCGCGCAGGCAGTGCTTTTGGCATCCCTCTCCTGGTCCCAATCTTCCTCCCAGACTGCCCTCCTCCACCCAAAAATGCTCCCTTTGTTTTGCCCTTCTACCACCCTCTCCCAACCCCGGTTCCAGCCTGCCCACACCAGCGCGAACCCCTTCTGTTTGAGCTGGCCTAGCCAATTCCCAAGTCAATACACATGTATTGTAATGTACATGTAATGCACATGTAATACACATGTACATGTAATACGCATATAATACACATGTCAATACACATGTAAATGTAAAGCATTTACAGCATGTTTGCAACACTCATGAGCTGACTTATCACAGACTCAAGATTGGGCTCTAAAATTTTACACAGAAGAATGGGTGGGAAAGGTGTATTGGAAAAGGCAGGAGATATCTCGAGGACATAGGGAATGGTATCAGCAGTGGCCCCTTGTCCAAATAAGCCAGGGATTACAGGGTTAAACGTCCCCCCCCCCAGGTCTTTGCCTGCAGCAGGAACATAGCTGCAGGCTGATGAGGCCCCTGGCTATGAAGGGAGGTTAGCACAGGTGCAGATGGGTGTGGCTGATGATAAAGCCTGCCCAACAACAGACACTGATTGGCTGGCCTCAGTATAAAGCTGGAGGCAGGAGCTGCAGTAAGGTAGCACCGGATAGGTGCAGCACCGGGTAGGTGCTGGACGGATGAATGGATGGATCATTGAAGCGTGATTAACACCGGGCAGGTGTAGGAAGGAAGGAAGGAAGGAAGGTGGCTGAGTGGACTGACTGATGGAGTGCTGGCTGGACTGGCTGCCTGAAGGACTGTTGGACGGACTGATGCACTGTTGGACTGGATAAAAGAAGGACTGGATAAGGGAAGGGAAGGTTTTTGTGGGAGACTATTGGGAACTGTTGTATGGCTGCCATGCCCCTGGAGCCACCAAGTGGAGGAGGCAGGTGTGGCTTAGGCAAGCTGACTGCCTATTGTTTGGTGGTGGGGTTTGTTGGTGCTAGACTTAGGGTAAATTGGAGCTAAGCCAGTGATGAGGGCAGTCTGGAGGAGGCTGGCCAGCCAGTGATTCCAAGCAAAGCTGCTGGAAGAGAGGAGGCCCAGTGGGTGACTGAACCCCCTCCCTCTTGCCTATCTTTGAGGCTGCTCTGGAGGGGAAACTAGTTAGCCCAGTGTGGGCATTGGGGCCCTTGGGGAGGCCCAGCAGGGAATTTGGCAGAACAAAAGGCCCTCCAAATTCCTTTCTACAGATGTTTACACCCTGTTGGGCTCAGTTTTGGAAGACGGTGGGGGCGGGGGAGAAGGCCTTTTAAACAAGAGGGTAAAAGAACTGCTGCGGGGAGAAGAGTTGTTGAGAAGATTCATAGATGGGGAAAGGGATTTGGTAACACAAACTGTGTAACCTGCAGAATGTAGAATTGCAGAAAGAAGGCTCTTACTTCACTTACAAGCATCCATTGCAACATCATTCAAACCGAGAGGGTACATTCCTTTACAAAAAGGCGTATCTTGACACCTCTTGACCCGATCCATTTTTAACATCTGTCTGGCTTATTTGCTTACCTGCACAGTAAAAATTGGTGTGGAGGAGAGCAGCAGCCTTCCCCACCCAAAAAAAAATATGGTGCAACCCCAGGAAGGATGGTGAAAAGGTGCATAATGTTCCACTGCTCTCTCAATCAAAAATAAATTAATGCACAGAGGACGTTTTGCATCAGCCAACCTGGGGTGATATTCCTAAGCATGCAATCCTAACCAACTTTCCAGCCACGGGGTAAGGGCAACGCAGCTCTGAGGTAAGAGAACAAACATTGCCTTACCTTGTGGAGGCCTCCATGATTATTACGCCACTACAAAATGCAGAACATGCCCCATTGGCATACTTATGTAAGTGCTGGAAAATTAGATAGGATTGTGCCCTAAATTAATTCCTCGAATGGACTCTGAAGTACTCTCAGGGTGCAATCCTCAATCTGGAGTTTGGCCGGCACACTTAGTCCAGCAAGGTTTGGCTGACAGAAGGGACACCGTAAAGCACGTTTGGAACATTCTCGGAGTCAGGGGGGATGGCACACGTCCAGTAGCCAAAGGAGGGGCCACAGAAAGTTCCTGGGATTAAGACTGTCCTATCTTACCTGGACAGGGACGTGGTGGCACAACGGGTTAAATCGCTGCTGCTGGGCTTTCCGACCGGAAGGTTGGGAGTTCAAGACTGCGCGACAGGGTGAGCTCCCGTTGCTTCTCCCAGCTCCTGCCAACCTAGCAGTTCGAAAGCACCTAAATGCAAGTAGATCAATTGGGACCACTTTGGTGGGAAGGGAACGGCGTTCCGTGCACTATGGCGTAGAGTCATGCCGGTCACATGACCATGGAAGCTTGTCCTCAGACAAAACGCCGACTCTACGGGCTTCGAAACGGAGATGAGCACCGCCCCCTACTGTCGGTCACGACTAGACCATTCGGTCGTGGGGGAACCTTTAATCTTACCCAGACTACTACAGGCATGCAGTGGCAGCTACTGCCATGAGTCATACCCACTGGGCCCAGGAATGCATCCATGACACTCCTTAATACACTGTCACATCTGGAAGGAAACTGGCCTGCTACAGGAGCTCTTTGGTTTGTGGATCCACTGGGCATGAAGGAGTGTAAAGGACCTCAAGGACACAGCTGTGGGGATATAGCTGCTACACACCGGACACTTTCCATTCTAGTGTGAGCCTAAATATGACGATACTAAATTTCTGTAGTGATATTTTATATCTACAAGATTTTAGAGAGACTTAAGAGTGTGTTTCATTTTCCATATTAGTGTATCTTGCTGCCAATGTTGTCTGGGCAGGTAGACCTGGGCTCTGCATCAGGAAGCCCAGTAGACCTGGGCTCCAAAGACTATTCCAGCTGTTTTGTTCTATCCCCTTTGGGAAGAGGCCCAAAAGAAACTTGGTACCCCTGATAAAACTCCTCTCAGAGGCTCTGCACTGGGCTAGGCCCATACGCATATCGCGTTCTATCCTATTCCCATTCAGCTCCTTGACATGAGGCCTGTTGAAAGAACTGGTGCAGATACAGTCAATTCTCTTTCTATGTGACCTCGCATATCTGCGGGGGGCAGAATTGCTACATACCCAGTGATGGGATCTTCAAATTGAGAAGGGAAATGCTGGGCGGGACTTATGCGGGACTTCCACGTGATTGGCTGCCCGTCCGCAGCGTTCCACAGCTGCCCTGGCCTTGGGGGGGCTGCCCCCGGTTGGCGCGCCCCATCGCTGCTCGCCCAGGCACCCAGCGCACCCCCATCCGTCCTCCGCGGCGAGCAGGAGCCCCACCCCCGAGGCCAGGGCAGCCGCAGAACGCTGCAGACGGGCTGCCAATCATGTGTAAGTCCCGCCTAAGTCCCGCCCAGCATTCCCCTTCTCAATTTGCAGATCCCATCGCTGTACATACCTCATTATCTGCTCCTCTGTCCTTGTTATCCACCAAGCAGGGGCCTTCATGAGGCTGCAGGGACCAGAACGGCACTTGCAATCAGCACAGACCCCTTTAAAATGGAAGGCAGAAGCATCCGCTGGCCATATTTAAGGGGTCTGAGCTTTAAAATGGAGCGGCCCTTGCATGGAATGGTAAGCGCTGCTCACAAGGGAGAGGGGTTTTTCCAAACCCTGGTTCCGATCCTCAGGCCAGGGTTTGGAGGCCCCTGATCTGGAGGAAGGGCACAGACATCTCGAGTGTGGCAGGGTTGACGGACTTTCAGCCAAGGGGTGGAAACAAACCTTGCTCCAGGGATATAGCTGAGATGCAAACAAGGGAACATCTAGGCCAGCCAGGGGGAGAGAATGAGCAGCAAAGACCAATGTGACCACTTGGAACAAGGAATTCTGCTCTTTGTTTATAGCAGAGTAGAACAGCTTGGCTTCTGTGATTGATTGATTGATTGATTGATTGATTGATTGATTGATTGATTGA